>JAFHBW010000086.1:0-81830 GCA_019022765.1 Westerdykella sp. P71
GTATGAGAAGTATGTGGTGAGATCGACGCGACGCGAAAATGCCAAGAAGGCCCCGATTAATTCATATAATAAATGGAGAGATGCGACCAGAAGCTGTGCCTCAAGGCTGCAGGCGATCCCGGTTCCGTTACCCTAGGGTAGACTACGGTGGACAGCCAGGCCTAGGACAACAGCCAGGCAGCGCCCTGCTTACAAATCTATTCTTAGACCCTCTAGATATCTTGACCTAACCTGCCAAATTTGCGTTGGGGAGTCTGGCTCGAGATCCCTATCCTAGGAAAAAATATCAAGCGCCCGCCTCCTTTCCTTTTGTCTTTTTTAAAGGTTCGACATCATTTACAACGGTCTGACGTAGATAACCATGCCCCAAAATGCCCGCCTTGCTTCCTTTTTCCGTCTATGGGGCCTGATCTGGTTCTCGATTTGCCGTAAGTCTTTGTCACTCACCGCTTCCACAACTCTACTAATCCTCCCACCCGTACAGTGCATTGGGAAGCTTTCACAGAAGCATTTCGTCAAGACGGTCTCGTAGCACTTGTGCACTTACGACAGATTCGAGATGCCGCTTTAGCAAAGGTGTTCAGCGTAACCTGTAACCTACTCTCCATATGTTCCCTCGACTCGGCTACAGACTGACCATTCTGCGTAGCTACTAATTTTATCGCTTTTGAAGACACAACTATTGTTCCCTCGCTCATACAAGCCGCCAGTGGCGTTGTTCTCGAACTGGGCCCTGGGCCAGGCAATCAGATTCATCGTTATGATACCTCTCTTGTCAAATATGTTTATGGTGTTGAACCTAACCCCTACTTCAAAAACGACATAAATGCCAAGTTAGAGAAGCATAGCTTGCAAGATAGGTATAAGCTTATAGCTTCTGGCGTTGAAGATAGCGACGTTCTAAGAGAGGAGGGAATAACGGAAGGGAGTTTGGATGCTGTGTTATGCATCCAGGTCCTGTGTGCAGTAGACGATCCGAAGACCGTGATGAAAGAAGTGTGGAAGCTACTAAAACCTGGAGGCACGTTTATATTCTGGGAACATGGATGGAGTAGAAACCATTTGACGAATGTAGCGCAAGGTATGTCTCCGCCAACCTTTCGTTTCGGGGTGGACTCTCGTATAAATGTTTCTACTGGAGGGGCTAAAGAGTGGTGCAGACAGGCTAACATGTAGAAAGCTTTCTCGAATCCTGCTTGGAGCACATTTGTCGGATGTCATTTGACCCGGAGTGTATTAGCGGACATCCTCAACAGTGGAGAGTGGGAGAACCCAGACGATATCGAAGAGCCTGAAGATCCGTTTACTTGTCTGCCTAGGATTCAGGGTGTGCTTATCAAGAAGGCTTAATTCGACTCTGAGTAGAGTAAATCCCCATGCCAGATGCCCGTCCACGGGTGACCGACTGTGTCGTGAGCCTTGGACGAACCATATAATAAGATACTGCCGGGTAGACCTGGCCGAATACACCTGGCCGACTACACCTGGCCGAATGCTAGTCGCTCGTCACACTGGGTGAACGTCGGGAGCGGACCTTTTTCGCCGCACCCGCTTTTTTCTTCCTTCTCTTACAGACTGTATCTGGCCCTCAAAGCTCGTGTATCATGAACTGTGCGACCTTTTACATAGTTGCTGCACAAGTCTCCCTCTCCGACTAAAGAGATTCACTTCGCACACTATGATTCAAACTACGCTGTTGTGACAAAAGCTTCACGGGCTCACCATAGCACCAAATCAGCATATAAGCACAGTACGCCATGTCTGATATTCCTTGAATTAATTGGATAGGGATATATGGAAGCTTTAGAAAACTTGGCGGGTTTGAATTACAAAGTCTATCAAACTGGTGTCGTTACCTATTATATAACTACACCTTTGTGAACTAAGATGAATCTTATCCGTGTCCACATGCCACAGAACATACAAAAACCATGTTTCTGCTCACTTGCCAATTTTGAGCGCCAAATTTGGCCTGAATCACATTGTGAAGCGATAAGATGCCTAAAACCTATCCATCTACTACGAGTCGTCGCCGGTTCGACGTTCACCTGCTCCTGCATTGTGTATACACGTCGGATATCAAATAACTTGCATTGTATATCAACATAAGTGCTGTTTCATGTGCATAAGAACCCCCTCCGTCGCGTCCGTAGCTCAGTCCCCGCATCTGCGCAGACATAACCAGTTTGTATTGGTGAGAAAATCAAACCCTCGTCAACCGCAATTTGGTCAGGTCTCTTTACGAAGCTAGGCCCAACAACATGTCTTCGCATACCAAATCTCTACTCCGGGAGATGGATCGCGCATACCATCGACTGCCCTTCCAAGCCAAGGAAGTTCAGCGCGCTGAACACCGCCTGGGCACTGAGCCCTTTAGCTACGCGGAAGTGTCCGACCCGACGGACACCCCAACTACCAAATCGGATGGTGGTGCTTCAGCTGGGGCATCTAGCAACGACGAAACCAATCATTCGATTCGTCCCACGCTCTACAGGGATCTGTCATACATTACAACAACCGGAGAATTCTTCTACCACCCGGAAGAAGCGGTCGCTACGACAGAGATCCAACAAGATGGAGAGGGCTCCGATCAGTCTACATGCGTTGACTCGGATTCGGATAGCCTCCCAGAGAACGGTAGGATGAGCCCCTTGGACGTCAAGGGAACCAAGCACAGCCAAGTGCTAGCTGCCCGCCGCCGCCGTAGCTCCAAGTCGGCGAAAAAGGTTGCCACCAAGTTGAAGAAGGCTAGCTCGTAGGCAAGAATATCTGAATATTCATGCCAGGTAATAGACGACGGCCCCTGGGTTCCTGCTGCAAATACTTGTTCGAGCAATATTTGCTTGCCGTTTTCGCGATCATTCCCCTACCATAATGTTTAATTGAATACAACTCTCATATAGCGCAATGCCATTTTGATTCATAGTAAATCCATTCTGTCCTCTTCTCCACGCGTGAAGGGTGATGCAATAGTATGGCGAGTCCGGCAGATCTCCAGATCGACGGGACGCGGTACCCTAGGGAAGCGTTTCGCTTCACTTGCCCCTCTCTTCACCGTGATGTTGCGCGGTGTGATCCAGAGACGGTGTAAATGAATCCGTTGTGTAGCCTTTAGACGCCTCCTGGTTATGAGATAAAACAGTGAATCACAGCGAACTCATCGAGATAACAAAGGTTAACCATTTATCAATGATAAATGAATGTGTTCTCATATTAGGCCAATTTCCACGCTTTGGACATTCAGGAAGCACGCGCGCTTCCATCATCCAAGGCCGTAATACAAATAGAGCCGAAATTTCGAAAGAGTGTCATAACTCATGCCCACCAATCGTCATCTCCGAGCCAATCGATTTCCCATATTCCTCTAGCGGAACACAACCGAGATGGAGCTAGCCCGGTCGTTGAACCCAAAGTCGTTCAGATTGTCGATCCCAGGGGCGACAATACCTCCAAGGGAAGGACCGTTGCAGCCAAAATCCCTGATTTTCGTTAGCAGCCATTGCGTGGTCCCGACTCGACTTGGAGCCTGCAACGAGGAGACGTACTGATAGAGTGTCCAGACCGCGCCCTGCTCGTGCGGGTAAATGGAGCTGAGATTGTCGTTGAAAGCAGTGAGGTCAATGCCGCCGCCGTTCTTGAAGTCCCCTGCAGGATCCGTTAGCACCAGAATTTGAGGCCGTTGCTGTGGAGCTTCGTCAAGGGGGACGTGGAATGGTGGGAAGAAAACTCGCGAGTGAAAGACATACAGCAGTGAGATCTACCCAAAGCCCTCAGGCCAAAGTTGATGCAGTGACCGCCATGGTTCGCATCGGTGCACAAATCGGCGTGGGCATGGTCATCCTGGCGCTTCTCTTCCGTAGGGAGCGCCAAAACGGCGGTTGCGAGTGCGAGAACGGTGGCCGCGGTGAAACGCATTTTGAATAGTTGAGTGGCTGGTCACTTGGAATTGAGGAGGCGAGGGCAAGGATTTGAGGCTCAGGAAGATCTAGTCTGGCTGCTGGGTGATTCTACAACTGCGGATGTTTGGGATAGTTATATATTCATGGAAGTGACCATTTCGGAAAGCGTGTATTTGTCGTTCGTAGTCTATTGGGTTTCTATCACGGTAAGAGATAGTTGCATTTTCTAATCCAGTCCAAGCCGGGTAATCAGAGGTCACCATTGCTGCTTACTGCCATCCCCTTATTTGGATCGATTATTCCATAGGAGTGGGACAACCAAAGACCGCCGAATAACACTATTAGTTTGGTAATAGATTATGGAAACCTAATATAAAATGTGGAGAAGGTAACGTGAGAAGTACGTGTAAGATTTTGGTTCGGGTGGACCTTGTTACACAACCGAGGATATGTTGACAATATCATCGCGAAATGGACACAACATGAAGCTACACCGGGGTTAGCCGTCTTACATGGTCCTTTACCGGTTCCGTGCGCATGCACATCAGCATCTATAGGATTATATGAACACAATGTATCCTAGCCATTTGTACGGTGAAGCACGTGGTTGCATTCAAAGCGTGCCGAGGGGAATGACATTTCTACTTACGTAGTGCGTCGCACCAGAAAAAATGTCCGAAGGTTTCTGTTGTCATCTTCTGAATTATCATATGCCAAAAGTAGCATGCTTGTCTGAGAGCGATGCTGGCTGGTACGTAGAGTACCGCATTTCCACATATGAAGTTGGGCATGGAGATCGGAACATTCATTGAAGCAATGCGCAAGTTACGTGAAATTACTTGAAAGACATGGTCAAATTTAAACACTACAGCAAGTACGCTGCTACTTCAGTAGACTTACAAGATCGCGTACCATATTTTCTCTAACCATCACGAAACTTTTATTGCGTCACCGCAAGAATAAAGAGTAGGCAGGGGAACCAGATCGGAAAGCAAGGTATATTCAATAGAAACACATAAATTATACAAATGGCCACTGCATCCATATACTCGTTCAAGTCAAGTCCTGGTACGCACTTGAAACCAGCTTGCCAGCTCAACCTGTCCCTCACTCAAGTATGGACCGGCCGCCCAATGACTCCAGGGCCCCTACGCGCACCGGCTGTGCCCCTCCCAACCGGCGTCTCCGAAACGACTGCTTGTGGTGGTATTTTGTACAATACGAGGTATTCCCCTTTGTGGAGTTCAATCTGCATCGCACCCATTTCGTCGCTCTTGCCCTCCAACAGGTCCGCAACGCGAAACACCGGACCCCGTCCCAAATGACGCGTATCAATCTGAACCACCTTGGTCTCATCGCTATACTTCTGGGAGTAGTACCGTGCCATATTTTCGGCATGGGTGCGAGAATCGTAGACGGAGACGAAAGGGGAGGAAACATTTGTTTGGCCATGGATATGGGCCAGAGCGAATTGCCTTAAGAGGGGGGTGGTGTTGATGATAGTAGTTTGGTTCTTGGAGCGAAAACCGGTTGAAAAATCATACTTGGTTTGGGCGCCGGCCCGGTGAATGCGATAAACGTATTGAGGCATTGAAGCAGGTCTCGCTTCAGATGCCGCGGAGATGGAATGCGTGCGGACGGACTGCATTAAGGCCTGCACACTTAGCATTTCGTGATGACATTGAGCTACTCAACTTACAGATTGATGGAGGAAGTGCTTATGAGTACGAAGAGATTGGATGTGCCACGATGTGGGAATCGGCAGTCTGGAACGGATTGTTACCAGGGAAGCAATGAGAGTGAGTTGTGAGTCCAGCCAGAATCGTAAGAGGTGCCGTATATGGGCGGTTTTGGCACTGAAGCAGGAGGATGAGGAATTGAGATAACGTGTTGAGAAGAGGTAAACAGAAACGGTCGCAGGAAGGATCAAAATGGGCTCCAATTTCAGCGAGTGATCCTGTGGCGCCTCTACGCGTCACAAGCGGCCATAATATAGATCTTCTAGCACTATGGCCTGTTTGCGCGCACGGTCAAACGGCCAGCTACGTTCGGTCGACTCCTCAGTCACTGAGGCCTTGACATCTGCCAATGCACCCAACCGACCCACGCGTGCGCGCAGCGCGTTGATATGATTGACATGTCTTTGAAAGAGCCAATAAGGATAGAAAACAAGTTGATTCCTCTCCTTGACTGGTCTTCAAAAGCATGATGCGCCGAGGCAGATTGCCGCCGTCGAGAGGACAACCGTCGAAGTTCCAGGTCCTCGGGTGTGGAGGAGAGTAGATTGCAATCAACGATATTTCCAAGAACAAAGCGAGCGTCAGGCTGGTATTCAAGAATGATGTGGGCCAGACAGGTATCCGCCTCGGCCTCCTCGAAGGGCGAATGGGCTATCTGCCAGTCGTCAATGGTTGCACATGTCCGTAGAGCAGGATAAGTACACTCCCGCCCGTTGGCTTGTCGTGGATTTGACGTATCTGTCGAAGACGGTGAGACCCAGCGGTGTTGGGCTTTTCGGAATCGTGCCTGATCATGCAGCTAGTATTGGCAGAAGGGACAGTCATGAGGGGTGTAATCGAATTCGGTGCTGAAGGGCATTTCAACATTCTCCCGCACAATAAAGAAGGGGGGTAGTAGAGACAAGATAAGGACACTCATCTTGAACTGCGGTTCTCGCACAGGTGACTGGAAAGAATGAGGACCGACACCTTGGGGTAGACTAAATGCTGTAACCACTACACCGTCAGGCCGACCCATACCATCGGAGACGTCGTTTGCAAGACCCCACAGACAAGAATTGTAGTTTTAACTCAGTCCCCCTTTCCGGCACTCGTACCAGGTCACTGGGCTCCACTCGCATCGTGCTACGGGGTACAGCCAGACGGCCAACTGCTTCATGACCACTAACACTACAATTGGCCAATATGATGCATCCAAGCCTTGCAGTGACGATAGATTTGGAGCATGTACTAGACTGGTAAACGTCGCAGCTCCCATTCGATTGACCAGGGCGAATGCTCGGAGTCGACGGGTATCGACGCGCTTCACCGCCTTTCTGCACGTCACTCGACGAGGCTATATTCTCATGGATAATTGCAGCCCGATTTGAATTTCCGGGACCATCAAACAAGTCCGGGACAAAATGGTGTTGATGTTGTAGTAAAGCCAAGCATGCGGCTCTAAGCTAAGGTTCCGCGATGACGCTAAACTCGGAGCGGCTAAGCTCCCTTTCCATCTCCAGGGCTCATTCTCCAGTTCGAAAAAGTGCTGGGCAAGACAAACACTCTCGCGCGCAAGACCGCCCAACGCCGCCGCACCTGGCAATCTCCTCCAGTACGATAACTCGCCGACAGATTATTCCTTATCAATTGACACCCATCAGACGTCATTCCGCCAAGCGTCCTGCTTCCAACCCCCACAAGGTCCTCCTCCGCCATCAACCAACACCCTCACCTTCAACCGTCGCAAACCCGACAAACGCAACACCCCACGCCAATCCGCCTATAATCATCTACACCCCCTCCCACCAACACACAAAATGACCTGGTTCCGCATAACCCTCACACGCTCCGGCATCGGCATGCCCGCGAAGGTGCAAGGCGTGCTGAAAGCGCTCGGCCTGCGCAAACGCATGACGACCGTGTACCAGCCCGTGACGCCCTCGGTGGCGGGTCAGATCATGCGGATCAAGGAGCTGGTGGACGTGAAGGAGGTGGATCAGCCGTTGACCAAGGAGCAGATGAGGGCGGCGAGGAAGCCGGATCCCGGGTACTATGTTGAGAGGAGGAATGCGGGGAATACGGCGAGGATTGTGTGAATGGGATGGGATGGGATGGATATGCATATTTGGCGTTTTTTGGGTTCATTGCGGGGAAGATGTACGATATCATTGTAGATGAGAGAATGATCAGGAGATCTTAGAGGTGAAGATGTGGTGCGGTCTCTTAGTGATCACTAGAAGCACTACGGAGGAGCATACTGTGTGTCAGATGAGCAGCGCCTGCGTTGAAGTCAACAGGACGTTGATGCATTATATCCATGTACAGCAAGAATCTACCATAGAAGTTCCTCCAGGACCCATAAAGCAAGGTATCGCGCAGCCAAAGTCCCAAACATATCATAGCACGAAGCCCATTATCTTCCCTTCATTCGATCATAGCGTACATTCCATGTACAGATCAGCTCATGAGCAGCCGGCAGACACTGCTCACATTCAGACCCCTCAGATCCGCATAGTGCTGACCCACACCCAAGAACACCACGGGAACGCCAGTAGCATGCACCATGCTCACAATCGTGCCAATCATATCGCCGACCGTATCACACTTGGAGATGACGAAGCCGTCGAGGCCTCGACCCGGTCCGAACGAGGCGTTGAAGTTTCGTGCTTGGGCGACGGAATCCGTGCCTACAAGGGCCTCAGCGACCATGAGAATCTTATCCGGCTTTGCGAGTTTGCCGAACTTCTCCAGCGAGGACATGAGGCGCTGGTCGTTGTGTCTGCGGCCGGCAGTGTCGATGAGGACGACGTTGAAACCGTTCTTGGATGCATGGGCGACGGCATCCGCCGCGATGTTTGCAGCGTCTTTGCCATAGCCCTTCTCGAAAAGGTCGACTTCGCCGCCTTCTCTCTTGCTCAACTCTTTCAGGTTGCGCACGTGAACGCCCAGCTGTTCCACGGCTCCCGATCGGAAGGTATCCGCAGCAGCGACCAGAACGCGGTGGTGGTTCTGTAGCAGGAAGAAGGCAATCTTGCTCAGGTTCGTTGACTTGCCCACGCCGTTCACGCCAACAATAGAAATAACGTACGGCCGACCAGTGGCGTTCACTGTCTGGATTTCGCGAAGGAGGTCGAGGGAGGAAGTAGGTGTAAGAATCTTGGTGAGGGCTTTCTCCATCGAAGTACGGAGTGTGGCATCGATGGCTGGGACCTTGTTAGCTGTATACTGGAGACTGAGGAGCGAGGGGACCTACTTGTGAAGCTGTTGGTCTTCAGACCGATGAGATCCCGTTCCACGCTCTCGCATAACCTGACCACAGCCTCTCGAGCAACGTTCTTCTTCAGCAGATGCTCCTCCATGCCTTTCAGGGGCTTCGCCAGATCCTCCTTTGTGAGCGTCTTTCCGCCGACTACATTTCTGAACAGGCCACCGATGGCGCTGAGACTTGACCCAACGATCCCTCCCGACGCAGCTGAACCCTGCTTCTTTGCGTTCTCCGCTGCTATTATTTGGTCCATCTCCTCGTCGATATCCTTAAGCACGAACTCGCCCTTACCCGTCTTCCTCCCCCAAGTCTCTTGCTTGATTTCCTCAAGGGCCTCCGTCGCGGAGCCCTCCTCGCGGATATCGGACTGTGAGTAGTCGAGGACCACGGACGAATCCTCCTCTTCTGCTCCGAACTCTCCCCACACTCTGTTCTTCTTCGCGGCCCCCTTTCCTTTCCGCTTTGCACCCGCCTCATCCCCTGATGATGGTTGTGTCGAGGCGGCAGAAGCCTTCTTCCTGTCTCTTCGCGACATCTTCCCACCAGGTCTCCCCTTTGCTGCTAACAAATGCTGCGCCGGGGTATTCGGCCTCGAAGTATCCGGAGTGGGTACCGGTGTAGAATCCGCCGACGTATCGTACGGCTGTGCCTGGGGTTTCCGCACTGCCGGCGGCTTCAGCGACTTCTCGTCTGCGCTGTCATTATCGATGCTGGAGGGAGGAGTGAGTTTGACATTGGACGTGGTGGAATCGCTCGACCCCTCCAGGTCCTGGATCTGGCGCTCGAAGTAGGGGGCGAATTTCGAGCAGTCGAGTTTACTGGTATGCTCCTTCTTGAGCTGCTCGCCGTAAAGACCGACGAAGAGAGCGCGCACATTGTCGAGGAGCTTGTCTATCCAGGTTAGGTGGACGAGGGACTGATATACGGCCTGTTCTCGATTAGCCACTGGTGTTGAGATGGCGGAGGCGGATCGCTGCATACCACGAAGATTAAGCCCAGATCCTTTGCCGTCGTCCACTTCAAGGTATATGCCTCCTTCCGGTACGTGCGCTTGTGCCCCGCATCCCCCGACTGCGGTTGTATGCGCTCCTCGATGAAGACATCGCGAATAAGGCTGTTGATGATATTCGAGGGCACCGGGGCGTATGAGCGCGACCACAGGACGACGCCCGAGGTTGTTAATATCTCGAAGGTATCCAACATGACCGCACGGTGCTGAGATTGCGGTTGTGGGGTTGTGTGGAGGTTTCCAGGTGCGGTTGCGGCGAATGACGACGTGGTGTTCCGAAGTTGAGGTTGTGGTGGTGGGCTTGTGCTCGGCGCCTGCCCGCCCACCTCCAGCTTCTTGACAGATTCACCGCAGGAAGCCCGAACTGTTGACGTCGACTACACTTCCACAACAGCACCCCGTCACGCCCTCAAGCCCTCGATTTCTCGCCATTTTCACCGCCAATTCCTCGTCCAGTCCTCCCATCCCCCAGCAGGCGATACTCACACCTCCACAATGCAGCGCCCCGGGTATCCCAACCCACCTCCAGCGCACTCACCTCCGCTCCACCACCCCGTCCCCCAGCACGTCTCTACAGTTCCGCAGTTACGGTCGCCACCGCCTCCTCAACCCCCTTCACAGCCCCACGCTGGATATGGATACGGACAGCAGCAGGGCGGGCCCTCGACGGGCGGGGGAGCCTACAGCGGATACCCAGCATTCGGGGGCTTTATGAATGATCCCACAGCCCAGATGGGCTTTCAAATAGGGAAGAGCGCGGTCGATGCTGGACAGCAGTACATGGAGCAAAACGTATGTTTCTCATTCTTCCCAACCGGCCTCCCATGCGCAGGAATATAAAAGTCAACACGCCTGGGGGAAGCTCCAACGCAATCCACACCCAGCTAACAAACCGCACAGTTTGGCCGCTACGTCAGCGTATCCGCGCTGAAGCACTACTTCAACGTCTCCAACTCCTACGTCGTCAACAAGCTGTACATTGTGCTCTTCCCCTGGTGGCACCGCCCGTGGTCGCGCCAGCAGCGGCTCTCCAACAACGGGCAGGATGGATACTACCTCCCGCCGCGCGAAGACATCAACTCGCCGGACATGTACATACCGAGTGCGTTCCCCGAATACTTTGATCTTTTCCCTTCCCCCTCCTCCACCGCCCCATCAATATGCTAACGATATCATCCAGCAATGGCCCTAACAACATACATCCTCCTCTCGACGCTCCTCGCCGGCCTCCGCGGCTTCTTCCACCCGGAACTCCTCGGCTACACCGCCACCCTCGCCCTCTCCGTCCTCCTCCTCGAACTCCTCGTCATCAAACTCGGCACCTTCCTCCTCTCCATCTCCTCCTCCTCCCAACTCCTCGACATCGTCGCCTACTCCGGTTACAAGTTCGTCGGCGTCATCGTCTCCCTCCTCCTCTCCGAATGTCTGTCCTGGGTCTTCGGTCACCAGACGTTGGTGAGCTGGGTCGTCTTCCTGTATTGCTACGCCGCGAACGCGTTTTTCCTCCTCAGGAGCCTCAGGTATGTATTACTGCCCGATCAAGCGCAGGGCGGGGGTGTGGGCGGCGTGGGCGGCGCGACGGCGGCAGGGTACACGAATAGTCGGAGTCAGCGGAATCGGCGGACGCAGTTCCTGTTCGTGTATAGTTATGTCGTACAGTTTGGGTTCATGGTCTGGTTGAGTCGCGTGTGAGGGTTCGAGATCGTTACGAACGGACGGAAGTGAAAATGGCGGAACGGAAAGGGCGAAGGAATCAAGTGATATGTTGCGTGCGCATTTCTGCGGCATCGAGAGCGCTGCCACGGTCTAGTCTACCCTCAGACAACGTGTAGTATAATATACATCAAGATAACATCGCGGAGCGACGTCTAATGGAAATTTTCGAAATCTCAAAGGCGGTCTTGCAGTGTCTTAAGGGGCTCTCTCTGCTGTCATGAGAACGAACATCGGCAAGACACTAAGGAGGAGAAGTAAGGAGTCAGTCGTTCAGGTGGATGTCAACTATCTTTACCTAGACCCATTGCAATCGCATATACAATACACCTACACCGGTCCTACACTTAGTCTCACACATGGCCTCCCCCACCCACCTCCAACTGTGATACTCCCCTCCTCAACCGTCCACGACAGCATTGACAACATCGGCAACATCCCGAACATCAACACGAAGACGAACACGAACAAGAAACGAAACGGTAGTCAGTCGACGGTCTCCACGAGGAGCCCAGAGAAAAAGGACCTCCCAAAACAAGACATCACCAACGCAAACCCCACAACAGCACGCACTCACGCACACGCACAAGTCCTCTTCTGAAAGTAGGCATCGACAATCCACTCGCATACATCCCCTAGCTAGATAGAACTAGGTCCGGATACGCTAATCGATAGAACAAGACTACACCGAGTCCGAGCCCGAGTCCCCGCGTCCCAAAGCCCCAAAAATGCCTTTTTGAAGACTCCGAAACGACTGACCGACTCCATGTCCTTCCATAGCCCTTCCACGCCATCCGTGCCGCACACCGATTCCCATTCCATTCCATTCCACGAATCGTACTTCGTACACGCAAGTCCGCCCCCACGGGCTTGCCGGATAAAAAGAGGAGAAAAAAAAAAAGGATGATGAAGAGGTATGTAGCAGGTATTTATAAACAAGATATTCGCTGTGGTAGTTGCTGTCGTAGTTGAGATAAAGTGTGTGGTAGGGAGGTAGTTAAGTAGGTGATAAAGCCGTAATCGCTCAAAAAGACGCTGTAGCAAAGCCCGCCAAACGCCAGCCTTGCATTCCTCCTCTTCTCTCCAAAACGTCCGTCCGTCAATGACAAACAGGACTGACAGTGACGACCACCTCGCCGAACAGCACACCAGCCTCGCTGGCACACGTCCGCTTGGAGCCCAGATCCTTGGGAAGGGGCCGCCTGCGCTCCGCTGCTGGGCGAACGGGGGACTGCAGCCCCTTGGATTCGCACAGCGGCGTCCGTTCCTGGGAGTACTTTATGGCGAGGAAGTCCGAGGGGCGGGCCTCCGCGAAGTCCTGGACGGCTTCCTCGTCGGCGGCCTGGGGCCAGATCTTGTTGGAGGAGCACTTGAGCAAGGCGCGCACGTTCCTTTGCAGATCGACAGAGGATCTTCCGCGCTTGCGACCGATGCAGGCACCGCCGCGCTTCGCACCCGTGACTTGATAGCACATGGGCTCGACGTCGCTGGGGATAGCCATGGGATCCTCGGCGTCGGAGATGTGGAAGCTTCCCAGATCCGGGGGTGACGATGTTAGCTGGGGCGTAGCCTCCTCCTGCTTCTCCTTGCACTCCGCCAGAACGGCGCAGCGCCGTCCCACGTTGCAGTTGGCAGCAATCCGAGCCAGTCGAGGTCGGTGTAGCGCCAGGCCTGCGGATGAGACGGAGGAGATGGACGAGGCACGCGAGGAGCGGGAGTTGTCCGTCACCATGGATTCCGGGGAAGACGTCAAGGAGGTCGTCGAAGCGGTTGAAGAAACCATGGAAGGGCGCCTCGTAGGGAAGTGGTACGCTTCCAGTCCCTTCCGCATGCTGGGGGTGAACTGATCCATGTAAGACCGAGCCAACGAGCAGCTTTGCGCCTGCTCGATTGCGCTGCGCATCGAGGGTCTCCGGCACGGCAGAGGCGCACCACTCGCTGCAGGAGTGGTGGAGCCAACCGACATGGGAGTCAAGCAAGGCGTAGGCAAGGGGCCTAGGCGCACGCGCGGTGGCGTGGGAGGAATCAGTTCGGGTTTCGGCTCCAGGTAAGGCGGGAGTTGGTACACCATAGGAGTGGACGTGGGTCCCTGTGAACTCCGCTCGTCGAGGTGGGATGGAGGAGAAAGATGAGGAAGAGCCGGCTTGAACTCCGGGCACACAGGAGTCACTGGTGTGGAGGCGGGAACGACGATGTCCAGCTCAGGAGTCAAGTACGGAATGATAGCCCTCCACATGTTAGGTACGCAGGCGCCCGGGGAAACGGGTGGTTCCCGCGGTGTGTAGCGCAAGACAACCTCCTGCCATCGCTTCCACACGGGATCGGTGATGTGGAGCTTCCAGTTGACGGCCTCCAAGAAGGCCTTCTCATTGGTATTGATTTCACAGACGTTCAAGCCCGACATCTTGCTCCACGCCTTTGCCGAATAGTTGCGGTCCTGCAAATACTTAGAAGCAAGGATGAGAGCGGCCAGGAACATGCGTCTGCCGCACTGCAAAGCCCGGTAGGAGTTTGCATCGCGCGCTTGTTCCATGGTAAAGTCGTGCTTGGGAACATGTGGTTTGATCAAAATGAGGTAGTACAGGGCGACCTGGAGGGTTGAGTAGCTTGTCCGCGACCGCCGCAGCGTCTCCTGGATGTAGGTACGCAGGGGAAGCACGCTGCGGCCTGTTACGGAATCGCAGCGGGTGGACTGGTCAGACAAGGGCCAAATGACTTGCACCATTTCCGTTGCAGAATCTTGAAAGAACACGCTCAGCTTTTTGAACTCATGAAACAGGAAAAAACAAAGTACTAACCGACAAGGCAATCGACAAAGTTCAGCTTCCGCTCGGTCTGTCGGACGAGCTGAGGCGGAGGCCGTTGGCCAAGCGTCGATGAGCGGCGGGGGTGTTGGCGCAGCAAGACAGGGACGGCCACATCGGTCCGCAGGGGAGGGAGGTACCGTTCCGAGCCATTGGGGTAGCAAGCCGTTGTGGGTTTGGCCTGGGGGAATGTGCTCACTCTGGCAAGGGGAGCTATGGCGGCATAATCGACAGCGGATCCGCTCGAATATGACCAAGCTTCGTTTACAGAGACAGAGGAGAGGGCGGTGCTGCAGCTGGAGAGGGAGTCCTGTGAGGAGATGTCGGAAAAGATGGACTCGGCAGAGGAGGCGGATGAAAGGGAGGAGGCATATGACAGAGCCAGCGGAGAGGCATTGCCGGGTCGTTGAAGGTATGGTTGACCAATCATAGTGAAGTAGGGAAATGCTAGGAGAGTAGCAAGGAGATAATGGAAGATGGGATGATAAAAGAGTGAGTGGAGAGGTGGTGTTACTTTTCGATCACACCTTGAACACTTTGCCAAGTGTAAGACACGAGAGATCAAGTGCCCGTGGGGTGACCAGAAGAGAGCCGGGAGAGAAACGGTAGAGAAATCCCTATAACGTCCGTGTATGACTCCTGGAACCTTATAAAGTTGGTTCGTCGGAAGGGAAGCGCGGACGGTTCGTCTGACGTTGAGCGGTCGGGGTCGTGACGTTCAACGTTGACTTTAGGGACTCCAGTCACCGCCAGCCGCAGGAATCACTTGAAACAAGATCTTCTTGGAAGACCTAACCGCACACACTCCGAAAGGAACCGCTGTCCGGATAGCGTTGGCTATGGGGAGAGCGGGGAGATCGAAGCAGGTGGGAGTCTTAGGCGGAGCCTTGGTTGCCGAAGACCTTGTTTCCGAAAGTAGCAGTGATACCGGGGCGACGAGTGACTGGAGTAGAAGCGGCGAAGACGAGAGGCATTGCGGATTGTTCGGTTCGAGATTGGAAAGGGTGTTGTTGGTGACGACTACGACGGGATAGCTGTCACCGAGCTAGCGCGATCGGGGTAAGTTGTGGACTTGTGTTGTTATGGTTGTTTTTGGTTTAGTGTTATTGGCGGTGAATGTACATAGGGTTGAGTGGAGAGGTGTTGCTTGTTATTGGTCGGTTATGGTAAAAGGAGATGGGTTCGGCGGAGGTGTAGGAGGAGTAGCGGTGGAGGAGGGATGATGGATTATGAAGAGGCGGGTATGTTGACGACTTCTCTGGCGGACAGAGAAGGTGAAGGTAAGGGGGCGGTAGGTATTTTAAGGAGGAGGTGATGGTTTGTTTCGGAGATGTGGTGGCCGTGAAGTGTAGGCGGCAGCGTGGAGTGGCGGAGACAAAGGTCGCTGCTGACTGGAAGGAGCCCAGGGGAGGAGGAAGGCAAACGCGGACAACAACGAGGAGGTTGGTGTCGGGTGGAGGGGAGGGTGGGAAGCCTAGGGGGCCTCTCTATTCGAGGCTGGCGGGCTCTCGGATCATGTTGATGGTGTAGTCGTCCATGGTGTTGTCTGTCCTCGATGGGGAATGAAATGAATGAATGGGAGGAGGGAAAGCGGCGATGGCCCTCTTAACTGGGTGTGACTGGGTGGGTGACTGGACTGGGTGGACACTGGGAGGAGGAGGAGGTCCGTGCACTGCGGACGCCTCTGGGTACAGTCATTCAGAGATTCAGACGGGGGAAGGAGCTGGCCTGGGCGTTGGCACGGACCACCCTGAATCTTCAATCTTGCCACACCGACCACAGCACAGCTGGCGATGCGATGCGGTGACCCGTCCCATCCCATCTCGAGAGAGATCCGAAGAGGAGAGATGACTATCGGTTTTTGCCTATCGCTGGATTCCGTGACTTCATTCTCTCTGGTGTCTTTTTTTGCACGTTTACTCCCTATCATGGGATTGCGACTCCATCCGAGAGGACACCGCCCGAACCCCGTCCTATCTTGGACGCTTCTCACAGTGCTGCGACAACAGCGTGGCTGCGCATGCCCTGCCTCCTTGGATGACAAAACAGATCGCTGTCGGTGGGCATGATCCCACCCGGCTTTGCTAACAGTCGGCTGCGCAGTTACCAGCTGGCTACCTCGTCCGACATAGCTGCGCTACCCCCTACTTTTGCAGTGCATTGTCGAACTGCTGCACTTGGACAGCTCCCGTCTTCCAAAGCTCCCTCTCAGCTGTGCCTCGATCAGAACAAAAGCGGCCTGCAAGCATGAATGCATCACAGCTGGAGTTTGCAGATGGCAAGGCACCGGTGCCGCCCGCTGATTCGCGCCAGCTTTCCATTCCCCTCACGGTTCGCGGCGCCTCCACTCGATGCGGTATATTTGGGGCTGACGATATGCGCCAAATGCACTCCTTGCGGCTATATTAGCACCCCTTCCCGTTTACGCAATCGTCCACCCTGCCCGCTCTGCCCGCTCTGCCCGCAGGAATTGCAGCCAGCTGGCAGCCAGTTCATCTGGATCCACGGCTTCATCTGCTTCTGTCTGACGCAGATAATGGCTCACTCAATCACCCCCGGCGCGTGTTCGGACATCCACTACCACGCCTGGTCTCATGTTCGTTCTTTAGAGCCTTCGCCCCTGGGTGACTCTAAATGTGACTGCAAGCGCTGCTGTCGCAACCGGACGATCTGGTCTAGTTTGCAATTCTGTGTACACATGAACCCTCTCCTTCGAAAACGACGCCGGAAACGGAGCCAGTGTTCGGGAGTCATAGAAAAAGCGTCCAGTGTATGACACACAGTCGGTCACGTGCCCTTTGGTTGCCGACGGAGCCCTGTCGGCCCGGGAAATCGCCCCCCTCCAACCTTGGAAGTCTTCATCTCGCCTCCACCATGACAAACAGCATCACCCATCACCAGTCACCACTTTCTCCGAAGCGTCGCTGCGTACTCCGTACCTTGCGCTTCTCAGCGGCGACAAGGCCAAGCCTCGGGTTCCGATGGTCTTTGTTAACTCCAGCGGCTGGCGGCAAACAGCCACAGTTGATCTCGTGTGTCTGGCCGTAACGCCTCGCGCAGAAATTTTCTGCGTTCCCAAGGGTTGGGAACAATCTTGACGCCCTACCATACACTCATCATCGTAGGCAGCCTCCCAGCCTCTCTCGCCATCCCTCCGTGAGCGATGAGCCATCAACCGCCCATCCCGCTGCCATGCCCTGCTGACGCGCAGAAAATACGCCTACGCTGATTCGCGCTAGCCTCGGAGCCCGGACTTTCCCCGGCCCTCCCCAATTCGGAAACTCGTTGCTAAATGTTGCAATGTTGGCGCGCTGACTCATCCCTCCTATCACCACCGCGGTGCCACCAGTAGTACACGGTCACGATCGTGTCTCCTGTTCTGCCTGCTTGGCCGACATCCTCCACCGCATTCTGCGAACCCGTGTGAACGCCACAGCCTCGCGATTGCCATCGACATGACCTGCTTCAAGGCTTCCATCGGCATTTCACCCTTCTCACATCCCTCAGCTGATTCCGTAGTGGCCCGTCTGTGAGACGGCATGGCTCCGGGTCAGCCTTGGCCTCGTAAAGAGTCACTGCATCATCCATACCTACTGCTATCGTCACGAGTGACACGGAGTGTCCAGTCATCCGCATTGTATGACGGTTCGACAAGCTTGGAACAGAGTTGCGACCAACGTGGCCACTCCGACGCATAATCGGACCTTGCAAAGTACCGTAGATCTCCGCTACGTGGTGGTTACAACCATCCGTCTTCCATTCACGTCACTCTCTATGCCTCATTGCTCGAGGTCCGCCCCGTAAATGGGCATCCCCCACCCTCCACTGCTGTCTCCTGGCTCACATCCAGCGCTTCGTCTGGAGTCAAACTTTTATCCACACTCTCCTTCTTTACGACTCCCTCCGGCGCGATCTGTCGGAACATATCCAGCGGATCAAACCACACCCTCACCTCCTGCAGCTGCACCTTCTCGGTCACATTCGCAACAGCAATGCCTTCAATATCAATTAACCCCCCATGTGCTTTCGCAGTCACTTTCTCTCCCTTGCTATATTCCTCGTCAGCCATTTCCATTCTGTCCCTCTCCGCTCAGTCAAGCACAACATACTCGTTAAACCCAACATAGTCATTCCTCATCTCCCCCCAATGCCGCCACCGAAACGCCACCGTCGGCGGCCCACTATACACCTCCAACACCTCCCACGCAAACGTCGGCATCATCCTCTTGAACGTCTTATGGCTGCTTGTGAAATCCGAATGCGCCGGGCTGTAGTACTGGTTCGCCGGTATGATGGCGTTGTAGGTCCCCACCTCCAGCATGTGCTCAGGGGATTGCGGCGTCCCCGCGTTGACGGCGAAGGAGTACTTGGATGTGTCGATGGTGCGCCAGTCTTTTAAGTCGGTCTTGAACGAGGCTTCGACTTCCCAGTTCTTGACGAGGTTTTCGACGAGTTGGGGGAGGGAGCCGGCGGCGTGGGTCATGCGTTTGGCTATTATAAAACTCAGTCATCTCAGACGGAAGGGGGGGATGCGATGCGAGAGGAGATATCCAACGTACTCTCCGCAAACACCTTCCTCGTCTTGGAGTAATCCGGCGCGCGGCCATACCGCCAGCTCGCGTCCGCGTCTTTTAGCACGGCGTCTGGGTCGACGAGGTAATCGGGCAGCGCGGGAGCTTCTGGTTCTGCCGTTGCAGGGGCGGGCTCGACGTCTGCGGTGGCCATTTTTGATACAGATTGTGTTCACTCGAGGGGTCTAGGGGCACGCAGACACCGAACTCCAAGACGTGAGACGGGACGAGTGAATATTTATCAATCCCACCCAGTCTCCCCGAGACGCTGAACCCACTAACCATTTCTCACACCGTCCTGATAGTCTACATAAATATCCAACCCATAAAGTTCGGAAGTGGGGAGACTATTTTCTCACCTGCTTCTCTCTCTTCCTCTTTCCAACCCAATACTCTCCCAGCCCATCCTATTCTACCCGTTTATCTAGCTCGCGTAATCTCCCGATTCGACACCTCACATGTCCAGTTGGAGTACACTCATCAATATTTCGTAGTCGAATCGAAGAGTGGCCGGCGCTGACGACACGGTCGTACAAGAAGAGGGGTCCAGACGGATTCGTTCCGGAGGGGAGGCAAGAGCGGGGGCCAGCAGCTTACGCCGCCTGCCTGCTCGTGAGATGTATGTCAGACGCGTATGGGTCGGGGTCGGGGTCGGTGGGTATATATCATATTTATGCGGGGTACCGTGGACGAGAGAATGGAGGAGGGGATGGAGGAGATTGTGCTCGGCGCGTTAACGGTCTGCATAAATAAATACGGGTGTACGTACTGTGTAGACGATTCCTTAGACTGCAGTTGCAGGAGTGTACCTCTTCGCCTTGGCCTCACCCTCAGCCTGCAGAGACGTGGGCGAATAGCGAATAGCGAGTCCGTTGATTCATTGTGTATTACCCCAGTGGCCCAGGGTGTTGTTGCAACCTTTTGATTTATTTTTTTCTCTTTGCCTATTCGTCGCTGAGTCCGACTGCTCTTCGCCTTCCCTCCCAGGATATCAACAGCGTTTGTTTTCCCTTGCTAGTACACAGGAACTTACCCTATAGCTATCACCGATTCCGATAGGGTAGGGTAGGGTGGACGCGGCTACGTCGCCCCGGAGCTAGGAGGCTAGGGGACTTCGAGATGGATATTGCGAGATGTACAGACGGGTAGTGGGGTTTGGGTGTACACAGTATACAGTACGTATGTTGTATGTATGAAGAGTCTAGAAATACAGGGATAGGTGTACCGTGAATTTTGAAAGGGGGTATAAGTGGGTTAGGTTAGGATTTGTAGTGTTGTGTATTGCAACTTTAACACGTAAGTGCGGTTATAATTTGTACGGTATTTTGTTAGAGAGGGAGTAAGTTTTATACAATATTCATGTATAGTTTAGATAGCAGAGGGGGTGTAGAAATAATTGGAAAAGGAAAATCGTTGGTATATAGAAAGGTGCGGTTAGGAGGAGAGTCCTGCAAGCAGAATAGTAAATACTAACGGGGTCGTGGAATGATTCGAAGAGACAATCGTTGGTGCAAGAGGGAGTGGTTGGGGATGGGACGCGGATCCATCCCCATCCCGCAACCAGGAAGCTCTACTCTACCAGGCCAGGACAGGATACCTTAATTCGTCGCGCCCTCACGAACTATCCTCCTCAATCCCGTATCCCCCTTCAATATCCCCCCGCGCTACACAACCGCCCATCACTCCGCTCAACCAGCGCCTCACTCCCCACGCACCGTCTACACCACAGCACATTCCCCGGGTCATACCTCCTCTTCACCTCCGCCAGCCTCGCATAGTTGTCCCCAAAGAAGGCGTGCTGCCACTGCGGCTCATAGCTATCCGGCTCATTGAAGTACGCCCCCGTTTCCGGCGAAAGGTCCCGGAGCGGTTGTATCTTTTTCTCGGTGATATCGCGATACACCGAGTCGATGGCAGGCTGGGCAATGCCGTCCGGCCAGCCTTCCACGACGATGAAGTGCACGAGTGCGTTGCGCCAGGCAGGATTCATGGAGATGACGGACGGGTAGTAGGATGGCTCGTTGGGGGACGCAATCATGTGGCCGAGCAGATTTGGATTTGTGACGGGACCCTGCGGTATGGTATTAGTTACCTCCATTATACGGTCGAGAGGGACGGGACGTACATTAGGCTTTGTTGGATCGGGGCCGGGCCCGATTTCCCTAAATACCTTCGCGGTGACGGTGGCGTTTGACAGGCTCTTCGGACTCAGCAGCCACGATCCGTACGCCGATCCGCCCGATGCCACTTGCTCGTTCGTCGAGTCTCTATATATATCCATGAAGGTATCGCCAGTCTGAACGGTGGACTGATATTGAAACAGCGTCGATTGCGCCTTGAGTCTCGCCTCGATGGGCTCCATGAGCGCCTCCACTGTTCCATTCGGCTTGTCGAACGCCATGAAGGCCCACAGGAAGGCGTAGACTGAATAGGCCGGAGGCCCAACCATGTAATAGTACCCCTGCAGGCCTCCCTTCTTCAGTCGCGACATCTCCGCGTGTATGAAGCCCATGAGGTCCCAGTATTCGGTCGTGATATTCTCGCTCAGTGCGCTGAGCTGGAAGACGTGTCGAGTGGTCCTCGGCGTGGGATAGGCCTTGACGACCACTTCGGTCACGACGCCGTAGGTTCCTCCGCCGCCGCCGCGGATGGCGAAGAAGATGTCGGAGTTCTTGCACGGGTTGGCGAGGAGTACTTGCCCAGACGGTGTGACGATGGTGGCTTCCAGGAGGTTGTCAGCGCCCATGCCATAGGTCGCTGAGAGATACCCGTGGCCTCCGCCAGTTAGCCAACCCACGACGCCAACGTCGGGATTGGCTCCCGTGACAATGACGGACTTGTGCTTTGCCAGTTCGACAAGAGCGTCCATTCCGGTTTCCCCGGCGGCGATGCGGGCAGCGGTTAGAGTGCCGTCGATGGGACAGGAAGTCGGCTTAAAGGAGGGAATGTATTCAATCCCACGAAGGGCATGCGTCCAGATGCTGAGGCTTCCATAGCCGGTGCTCCTGCATATCGTTAGCGTACGAGACCCAGATATGTATTATAGGGTTCTGACATACCTTCCCGGATACGAATGCCCAGTGCTCTTCACCACCACCCTCACATTTTTCCTCCCGGCCCACTTCAACGCCTCACTGATTTGTTTCGCATTGGTAGCTTTCACGGCATAGACGGGGTAGTTCCCGATGGAGCATCCCTTCTTGCCCGCATTGATGTCTCCAGTTACACTCGTGCCATTGGGATAGATGGGGTTGCACGAATTATTGGCCCAGATGGGATAATCGACGCTGATGGGATCGGAAGCATGCCAGGTGGAATTGAACCATTGCGATCGAACGAATGCGCATGCCGCTTCGCTATAGTTTGGCTGCGATGGATAGCAGACTGAGCCGGGTGGAACGCCTTTGATCAATGCGCCCGACAGCGTGCGGTTGAGTGCCGCCCATTCCGCATCCGAGGGCCAGCAATCGCTATCTGGAGTCTAAAAGCGTGGGTTAGGTCTGCCAATCCCAACTGTATGACAGGCTCAGGAAATGTCACTCACGCATTTGCAGTCATTGGAGGATGCCGATGCTAGGACAGACGTTGAGGCGAGATACGACGCGAATGCACTTAGGATCCTCATGGTGGCGATGGATGCTCGTTGAAAACAAGAATTTCACTTGATTTTATATCCGTACAGCATTGAGGTAATTTCCTACTGTTGCGTCGGCAATACAGGACGAATCATTTTGGTCGTGCTCGGGATTGGATCGCTAAGCCGCTGTACCTGGGGTACCTGGGGTAGATCTATGGACCGGTGAAACGACCCGGCGAGTAGTCCGAGCGATGAGGCTGTGCTCGAAGCGAAGTCGAGAACGAGGAATGCGATTGCCTGATGAGGCTGATCGCGAAAACCATCATGCCATGTTACTGCAACTGCCATGAGAAAAGCCGGAAGCCGCCTGGAACTTGCGGATTTAATACCGTGTGGCCTGTGTGAGCCCGTCTACTTTCAACTCTACAGGCCCATCCTCGTAACAATTCCGTCTCTAAGCCGTGCTTTGTAGCAAAGTGTCTCCTGCGGGGCGTGTTGATGATATGCACAGTACTGGACATCTCTGTAGGACCTTCCTTTTTGTCTCTCTCGTCCATAAAAGCCATAGTGATGTCGTAAAGGAAGTCCTTTGGAATCTCGTCTTGCTCCACCCAATCGCTTATCCAATCTCCGGATCCGTGATGAACATAAATATCCACGAGAAGGAGTCTTGCCTTCGACGACGTCGGAGTATTGTCGTATATGTATCTCAAAACGGCGCCGACCGGGAACCAATGACGTCCGTCCGATGCCCTCGATTTGCATTTATCTATCATCGCGTCTATAACGACGTCCTTGAAATCACCATCTTGTAATTTATCTCCTAATATGTAGGCTTTGGCCAATTGAAGGTACTCGGAGTTCCCTAACGGGGCGGGCTCGTCGATTCGGACGGGAAGCGCGCCACGATATAGCCAGTGTAGGTAGACCAGGAATGTATCTGGGTCGTCATCCTCAAGACGAACTGATCGTTGCTTTGACTCTCTCCAATCTCCCGCCATGGCATTTTTGAAAATCGGAAGAAGCGCATATTAATTTTTCATGGACGCTAAACGGAGTAGCAGGCTCGGGTCCCACCACAACATCGATCGATCTTCCGCTGAGACTACTGATGTCAGCTGCATGTGGTAGCGGCGTAGGAGAAGCGCGTACCTCCTGACGTATTTTTGGGAATGCGTATGCTTTCAGGGATCATAGTCACGATCGCTGATCCTATGGGAAAAGCACCACACAAGGGTCGAAGCTTGATAATAACCTTGGAATCAGATGAGGAACGATTAGGCAGGCGTTGGAAGCTACGTGCACTTTATAGATACAGCGGCAACGACAGCTGCAAACCCGGCGCAATCTATTATTGGCTGAGGCATTCCCGGCATGTGATTGATGACAACACACATTGCGTCGCTTGCCTGCACTGTGACTTCCTCTGCCTCTTGCGTAACATTAGCACATTTGCGCTTCTTACGCTTTCCCTTCTCCAGCTAGTCGACGAGTCCCCAGCGACCTTAGACGTAGTGCCAGACCCACTGAGTTTGAGTAGACCTCATGTCCTCATGAACAAGGTCTCCCACGGTCAGTGCAGAGACCAATGCAAAAAGCAATGCACTGAGCGCGAGGATTTCAGTATTCGCAGAGAACCAGCTGATTTTGTCGATGTCTGGGGCCTCTTGTCAAAGTATGTCTTTCTCATATATTTATTAGAAAGTAACTACGCAATAGAAGTCTCTCAGAATTATCTGGCTACGATACGCGGGTAATTAGAGTATATAGCCTATATGAACTAAACTATCCCTGGAGAAATACTTGTTAATGGCCCTCCCTCCATCTCTACTAGACAACCCCCGGCTTACATCTACGCGAATATTCTAGCTTCTACGTGCAGAGAGCTTAGGCCGATACGACTGCGTAAACAGAAAAGGTTACAAGAGGGGGTATTCAAGAATGCTAAGAATTAGCGAGGGTTCTATGGTCGAAATCGCAGCATCCAAGCCACCTTTTTGGCAGCAATCAAGGCGGCTAGATATTCGTTGCGGCCTCGGAACCCGCTTGGAGATTTGATTTTATGTTTTTATGCTGCAATAATGGCCGAAATGCAATCATAGTCTGGCAATTATAGTCCAACAATGAATATGACGTATTTACTATCTAGTGTGAAGAGTTATGGAGCGATAAGACTGAGGCGGCCACTGAGGACGTGCTCGCGCTCGCGCTCGCTCGTGCCACACCTGGAATGACGCCGTCAATATCTTCATGCTCTGCATTTACGAGCTCAAGGGCGCTCTCCGTCTCGAGATCTGGAATGAGAGCGTCGTCGTCGGCTCGCCTTAGACTCACGGTCCCAACGTCAATCCCATTTTCGAGGTCCGGAATGAGGGCGTCATCTTCTTCCTGCTCTTGGCTCACAGGCGCAACACCAACCTCGATGTCGAGATCCGAAAGGGCAATATTGTTCCTACCAGCTTCCAGACTTCCCTCACCTCTTCTTGAGCTTCTGAGGAAAAGCAGTGACCGAAGAATTCGTACAAACCGCTTCACCTCCGACAATACTTTCCCTGGAGCCGCATAAATCAAATCGATGGCGTAGCTCGCAAGGCAGATAAAGAGTAACGCCCCAATCGTGCACCAAGCACCCACCCAATTGATGTTTGTATATCCCGGACCTGGAAACAAGACCCTCCCACAGAGTGCATACTTCTTCTTCCACTCCAATGGATAGTTTTCACTGGCCCTATCTAGCGGCGCCTGGATGCTATACCGTACGTAAATCATTGCATTCAGTATCGCTTTAGTGAACCAGGTCTGTACTTGCAGGTCCCAGCTCGTTGTAACCATGGGGTCGATCAGTGGGAATGTACCTGGCATGCCCCTGGAGACGAGAATATGCCACCCCAGGTAATCTTGGACGGAAAACGCCCCAGGGAGCATGCGAAAAAGGGTCAAAATATCCGCTACCTCATCTTGAGGGGAGCCGAACGGATCCGAGGCGTCGAACAAACGGTAAGCCATAGTGGAGTGCATGCCCCAGGGAGTGCAGAACTTCCGGTCAGTTCGGCAGAACTGGAATTGTTCCGCGCAACCTAGTGCTGTCGCTTCTCGGTCTGCGTAGATGGTGACGTTGTCCTCCTTGTCAATGCTGTGTGCGGAGAAGAACGGATCGTCAATCGACCCACCGAATTGTGTTGCTCCCCCTCGATAGATAACGAGAAACGGCGATGCGTGGTGGAGACGGAGCGCTGGCAGTAGGTCGTTGTTGTCGAACACGGCGAATAGTCTGGGCAAGACAGTGATATCGGATTGTATACGTCTCTCCGCAACGACGAGCCCCGAGTTTTCGTTCGAGAACCTATGGGGACCGTTCAACGTGTGGAGTGCCATCCAAAAATAGTTACTGATTGTAGCCATAGGCTTTACCGTTATAGAAGCCCCGAGGAGTGCAAAACGCTTGCCTCCAGGTTTGCCAACGATAGGTACATCTCCATAGTTGGTAGTTGCATTAGATACTACCTCTCTGGCTTCGAAATGATAAAAGCCATCCAGAATAAGTGGTGCGCATCGAAGCCGGTGATTCATTATAAGTGGTATTGCTGAGTTAACGCCTGCTTCGTAGGCGCTGACATTTTCATGGGTAATCTCCAGTGTTTTCTCGCCGTTCATGCAGACATTGTCGCCTAAGAATGGGCATCCGTCAATCCTGCGCGTGACCACCTTTGGTTGCTGGAGGTAATACTGGCTAACGCATGTAGAGTCCGGCTGATTTCGACACTGCTGGAATATCGCGTCCGCTTGGAAGACGTCCGCAAAGATATTACGGTATATGTCCAGCCGCTTGGCTTGGAGGCACTGCTCGGTAACTCTAGACTTAACTATCGGCGTCTCGAGCGATCCGTTAGACAGAGCCCACGGAATCACTACTCCCATTGAGATAAAGATCATGATATTGACCATGGCTGCTATCCCAAAGAGGGGTGACGTGGACGGATCGTCCGGCTCGTCGTTAGGAGAGTCAGTCCCTCCAGCCCAACTGCCTGTGGAAGGTCTCCAGCGTTGGGGAACCGCTCTTGCCACCGCTATCTTAATGGAGGGCAGCGCTTCGACCATCGCCGCGCCTTGCGGAAGAGTTAGACGGGGATCGACGTCCCTGGAGCCTTCGAGCCGAGGAGATTTTGTTCGTTGGTAGATTATGTATCTTGCAATGACCCACATTCTCGTTTGTGCAAAGGCGACGAGGATGGAGATGCAGGCCAGGCTGGAAAGCGCCTTGGAGTCGCTGAGGGTCCACGTCCATCTTCTGAAAGCTGGTTCTCGGTAGTTCTTCCATACGCCCTCGTACACGTAGTTCTGAATGTTGAAGCTTCCTTCATCGATATCAGCCATATCTGTGGATTGATGCACATATGTCAGGTTCGAGCTCTTCCGCGATACACATACACTCTTCGTCTGGTGCGGCTGAGGCTGCGCATCGGCTGCCCGAGTACGTCACCACAGTGCTTTTTCTGGTGGCGTTCGTAAAAAGCACACCACCTTTATCGAGATAATACGACTGGCTGGGGTCATAAGATACCACGCCGGTCATGAGCCTCGATGCCTACACCGTGCCAAGAGAACATCACGCCGTTCTAATCTGCGCCTGTTGCCCCAAGGTAGGTTTCGACAACTCTTTCTCCCTCACGGGGATTGATTAGGACAATATTGGTATTATCAAGGTGCTTCAAGGGCTTTAGTACATTTTAAATAGAATTATTCATGCCAGCCATCAGCAGTTCCTCCAGCCCAAACGGCGATAATTCAATCGCTTCAAGTCCCGGGAAATTTTGGCCCTCGCACATGGGAAAAAGCTGCGCGAAGTCGGATATCTCCGGTGCGAAAGCAGAGATCCATCTTGGTTCTCCAGCCCAGCCATCAAATGCCATGCTTGTAGCTGGCAACATGGTCGAGGTGGGAGTACCAGGTATGGCGCCTATATCCTGAGGATGTAAAGTTGAGCGTGCGGTGGCTTGGTTGTTGCGAACAGAGGGAGAGCTCCTGGCGACAATGCCTCCGTCCACATTGCTTCTGTCAGGTTGTTGTAAGTGATTTTCGCGGTGATCGGAGCCAGCGTTTCCATTCGTCATCAAGCTGTTCAGCCCAGCCTCGATGCGGGCCAACTTCTTCTTGAGATTTTCCATGCCATCCCAGAATGAGATGAACCGGTCGATAGTAAGCTTCAGCAGATCGAGGTTCGAGCTCGTAAGCCTCTTATTGAACGTCGATGGCCCGAATACACCGCAGGCGCACTGAGCTGCTGCTGCGAACCAGAGCGTGTTCGCAAGAAATGGATTGACATATCGATAGTGGTCGCGCGAACTGCTGCGTACTACGGTCACGATCTCGTCGGAAGCGTTCATGTAGTTGGACCATTCGGAGTGCGCTTGCGCTGTGGATGACGGGTCGCCCGGTGGATGTTTGGACGCGAGCCAGGGAGCTCGAGCACAAATCTTGTGGTGATAGATCATGAACCGACAAAGTTGAGTCATGAGGTGGATAGCATACTTGTCTGCGTGCTCCTGGCGGGAGTTTGGGCCAAAGTGCAACGTCTCTCCCTGGAAGGTCAAACTGGGTGGCAGAGACATGATTGTGCAGGAGAGCGAGTTGGCCATTATGTCGAGTTCGACTTGATTCGTTGGGCAATTTTTGCCTTTGAAAGACTGTATGGTCGAACCTGGTGGGTATACAATGCGCTGGGTGTTACGCATCAGGGAGTTGACGACTATGAACCAGGCTTTCGCGCTTTGGTTACCCGAATCCGCTAAGTACTTCCACCGCAGACTACAGTCCTCTACCAGTAGACAGCTTTCCTGGTAAACGTCGTTGAACCAACAGCTGTCGGGTACGGGTAGTAGAGTGAAGTTTTGGCTTCCGTCTATCGCTGTTGGCAGTCGACGTATGGTGCTTGCAAAGACATCCATTTCCCAGACGGCCCACCAGGCCCTGCGCCGCTCTTCTAATAGCGACCACCGCTGGATGTCTACGGTTTTTGAATCCGTGTTTGATGGGTTATGGTTTGCATCGATGATGTGTAAGTTGAACTCGTATGCGTACCTGACGCAGTTTCCAAGCCTGTTCCAGGATCGAGACCGCACTCTCTGGGTCAGTTGGTAAAATGTAACCAAGATACCGGCCTGCATAAGCCAGAAAGGAGGCCCCATGTCGCCGTAGCTATTGACAGATTCATCTAATCTTGTGACTGCGATATGTGCGAAGTAGGATGGTTCGGGACAATTGCCGGCCTGGTCGGTACAATGTCTCGCCGAAAAGGAGAACATTGCGGCAACCAGTGCTTCGGCATCTGCGAGCCTAGACATTTTGGAGAACTTTTTCTCGATGCTACCTGGGCGGAATAAGGAGAAAGATGTCATATTTTTGAAGTATAGATCCATCCTATAAGAATATGAGTATTTACAGAAGCATGTAGATGGATACAAGCTTACAGCATATCATACGTTTCCCTGGATATCCGAAGGGCTTCCAGAACGCTTTGGACAGTTACTGTTGGTTGTTCCACGACTACATCGGCAACAGGTGACGGGGTCTGTGGTCGCGTCTGTGCCTCGTGTGAGGGATACATGATGCGTGAGAAGATTGGAGCGGTTTGCGTGTCCGCTTCGCGAACGGGAGCGCTGTTGTTTGAAGCTTCATAATCGGCGTTATGGAAACCGCCGGGAGACACAACTGATATCCGTCTAGGTAGATCAAATGAAACTTCGTGTACTACTCCAGCTGCGTTCAAGGAGTTGCCTTGTACAGAATTGCTAGGATGGTAATGCCCATCAACTCTCCTTCGTTTGGCGGGCTGCTGAGAGTGACGATCACGAGTTTTGGGGCCCGGTTTCTCAGGTCCAGCTGGGTACTCGCAAATCTGTTCGATTTTGTTGCACAAGGAACAGATAGGGCGCTGGCGGTCACTGAAATGGTATGATATCAGCCGTCTTAGTTTCCCAACGCGAGGGTGGAGAAGGAAGCCAATGGCACTTACCATTTTACCTTTCTCCTGTCATTAAAGCACACATTAGCATTATAAGCACATGGTCTCGGAATTCGTGAACGAAGGCCAAGCAACCTTTGTGAACATGACAGGATTACTGGTGCAAATTGGGGTGAACCCGCAAAGTGATGGTATAAAGCAGTAAGGCACGGAGATAACCCTGCGAAATATTGTACTTACTTCCTGCAAGAGTAGCACGCAAGACTGACGGGTGCCGCATCGGCGGTGCCCCCGCGTGAAACGGGGGGTCTGACTACCTCGGTTGTCCCGACGTCCTGTTCGACAACGTCATTCTGCAGAGTGGAGGACGAAATTCGGTGCATCTCCATATATATCACCGGGCTGTCAGCAATGGGCAATTGAATTATGGGCGACCTCGAGAGTAAAGTCACAAACGGAGAGATTGTGGAATGTCGGGGGAATTATAAGTTGAGTATACTAGCGTTGTTCTAGGAACGCCACAGTTGTTGTTGCGGGGTTCGGGTCTTCGAAGCGGAAACGGGAATTCTCCCCGTCTTCACACACTAGCAGGTCGGATTTCGGAGTAGACCACTTGGCAGATGTCTGTTCGAACCGCCTGAGGGAAATTTGTGTTTTCGAAATTCCTCCATAATGTTTACTCAAAGACCATCTTGTTCCTTATCGCACCGATCCCGCTGATGCTGACTTCAACAACATCACCATTCTTCAGGAAGCCTTTAGGTTCCATAAACAGACCAACGCCACTCGGCGTCCCGGTTTGAATGATCGTCCCCTTTCGGAGTGTCGTTCCTCTGCTCAGGTGCGAAATAATTTTTGCGACAGAAAATATCATGTCTGAAGTCTCCGTCTCTTGCCGTACCTCGCCGTTCACCCTAGTCACCAGCTGGAGCTTCTGCGGATCAGAAATCACGTCTGGAGAAACCACACATGGTCCAATGGGTGCAAATCCATCGAACGATTTTGCGTAGCAGAACTGGCCGCCTGATGTGTCGGGAAGCTGGAAATTGCGAGCCGAGACGTCGTTCCCAACAGTGTAGCCGAGAACGTGCCCTAAAGCCTCTGCTTCGGATACATTTTTTGCGTCTTTGCCAATTACAACGGTTAATTCACCTTCATAGTCAAGCATGCCCTGGGCGTCAGGGTGGATTGAGACGTCGTCAAAGGGTCCCGCCAGGGCATCTGCTGGTTTGGTGAAGACCACAGGATACGGTGGGACGCGTAGCTATGCCCTGTTAGTCTTATTGTAGAGAAAGGCGGGTGTTCAATATTTACGTTTGCTTCTGTCGCATGTTTCTGGTAGTTCAGTCCGATGCATATGACGAGAGGTGTTTTTGGGAGAGGACACAACAACTGGCGGTGGTTAATAGACTTTCTTTTATCGTGAAAGAGAAGAAAAATGCCGCACTTTCTGGATTTTGTCCGTCCTGCCAGTGGCATGGAAACCTTGATCCACATCGCCTTCGAGGACATCAACTTCGACACCAGTCAAGTCGCCGGCTGGTTCATTCTTCAGATCTCCAAAGCGTGGGGTACCCTCACTGCCAACAAAACGCACGAGCCTTGTGAAAGACATGTTTCGGACAATATTGCTTCGATATGAGAGTAGAGTGAAACGGTGTTTCAAAGACGAAAAACGGTTTTGCAGAGGTATGAGGCGAGATAAAACTGTGTGAACCGTGTGAACTGGAGTCGAGAACATGTGGAACAAACATATGTACTTAAGATGAGTTGAACGCTCAAATACCTTAATTCGGCACATTAGATCAACTCTCTAGTGCTCTGGTAATAAGTGCGGGCTAATTACTAATCGGTACAATCTGCCCGCAATTACAAGCCCCTGAGAACCCCGCATTCGGGCCAATTCAACTTCCCCAGATTTCCCCCACCTCCACAATATCCTATTCCACCGGTGTCTCGAACTTGTCAAAAATCTCAACCCTAGCTCTATCAAACTCCGCCAGAATGGTCGCCCTCCTCTCTTCAGACCTCGGCGTGATTGTAGCCGGGAAGTCGTTCGCACATACCAGGAAGCCCGACGAGTACCCCGTTTCGTGACTGATATCGGGCTCAATAGGAGCTCCAGAGGCATCCTTGCCAGGTCCGATGTTAAATGCCCAGACCAATTTGGCGATGGCGAGAAATAAGTTTCTCTCGGCCAGATGGATACCAGGACAGAGTCGTCGCCCACTACCGTAGCCCCAGTGGTCCCGATTCTCATAATCTCCATTTGCCAGTTCAGACGCCAGGGCCGTTGCGCCCTTAAAGTGATCCGGGTCGAAAATATCTGGGTTCGGGAAACGCTTCTCATCCATCTGCATTCCAAACGCGTTGATAAAGATGTCGGAGCCCTTCGGCAGGAGCATGCCATCCACCCAGTCATCCTCAGAGAGGGAGTGTGGGAACGCTAGGGGAACCACAGACCGCCATCTGTGCGCTTCCTTCACGCACGCAGCGATGTACGGAAGATCGGCGTAGTCATCCCAGGTCGGAGTCCTCTCAGGGCCAACCACACGATCCATTTCCTCCTGTGCCTTTTTCAACACTTCGGGCCACTTGGTCATGGCGTGGATGAAAGCAATAATGAGGGAGCTGGTGGTATCCGATCCGCCCTCCAGTACAGTTCCACAAAGGAAGTAGAGGCCATGTTTGTCTAGGCCGACCTTATCTCCCTTGTCTAGGATACGATCGACGAAACAATCACGGCTCCCGGAGTTCTTTCGTCGCTCAATCACATACTCAACCCATTGGCTGTAGAGTTCGTTCATCTCCTTGCCTACATGCTGGGCACGAGAGCGCCACATGCCGAGGAGTTTCTCTGGCACCCACTTCAGGAAGGGAAACAGGTCGACTGGGGGCGTATTTCCGGGCTCCATAACCTGGGACCACTTCTCCATGAGGTCGTAAAGCTTTACCATGTGCTTGGTTTTAATGGTTGGGGTCCGTGTACCGTAAACTACACCGTGCATGTTAGCACAATCCAAAGGACTGAGGGGAGTGGCTTACTGAGGCTCATGATGATGCTGTTGCTAAATCTTTTGGGGTGTCTCATGTGTCCCTCGGGTTCCACGACGAAATCACGAAGCATCTGGATGGCTTCGGCATTGGTGATATTGACATGCTGCTTGGATACCATAGTCTCCATGAAGAACTGATGGACAAGCTTGCGACACGTCCTCCAGCGCTCCGAATACTGCATTAAGAGAAGATGATCGCCGTTTGAGATGATGCCGCCAACATGATTAGGAGGACGATTGCTGTAGATGCTCGACTTCTTGTCCACCAGCTGTTTGATCAGACGTGGGGACGAGATGACAATAGCTGTCCCGGGTCCGATCTTTAGAGAGAATATTTCGCCATACTGCTTGGCCCATTCCGCAAACTTCAAGTGCGTCCTTTTCGTGGGGAGTTGATGAAGGTTACCGATAACGGGGAGTGTCGGCGGGCCTTGGTGAGAATTAATGAGTTGAATCTACGGTGCACACCCATCGAAGGGACTTACCTGGCGGAAGTTTCGGGTCTCTTTTCCCAATAGTGAACAAGCAGTAGACAATGAAGCTAGCAAGTAGAGCTAGCCCCCCGAGGACTGTATACATGGTAAGACAATTCCCACAAGCTTACACAGAAAGGTTGAGAGAAGGCGTGCATAGAGACTTGAAGTTCCTACCGTGTGATGTTTTATCTCCCTTTGATGGCCATTGCGCCTTGCGGACAAATACGAATCGATTCGTCCTAGCCTCGGACAGTTCCCCGCACTTCAGAAACTCTGGGGACGATCACGGGGGAATCTGGGGTACATGCCGGGGAGATCTGGGGAAAGTCGCCAATCATAGGCGCGGCTACTCACTATTATGTCTCTATTGGTCTTATTGGACAGCGGTGAATGGTTGTCCGAGAAGTTTGAAGGTTTCCGCCCCACTTTTGTGCAACTCGAATAGGGGCAACACAGCAGTGCCCGTACCTCGTATGCTAATCAATCATTCCAATCATTGTCCTTCATTCCTTGGCCCATGATATGGGCCGAACAGCTCATCATGGATCTGTGTCTTGGGTAACGTTGTGCAACAATCCCATAGTGCCCTCTTTTGAGTGAAATGTTCTGCATTACAAGCATAGTTGAAAAGATTTATTACGAATCCAATCGACCGTCATCTCCGATTAATAGAACTGCTTTCATCACGGTTTCCAACTTCTCCTCCGGGTTCTTGATCATCGATTTTGATCTCCAAGCAACAAACCTGTCAGGTCGGACCAGAACACAGCCATCCTCCTCGACCTCTCTCCGCTTTTCCCAATCGCGATAAACATCCTCAAAGTCTTCCATCCATCCAATCGAAACGGTCTTGATTTGCATTCCCAGATTTTTCTCCACCAGCTTTGCTGCCTCCTTCCACGCCTCTCCGCCTGGGCCGGTAATCAGACAGAAGCGTCCATGACCAGCAAGGTCAATGGTAGAGAATTGCTTTCCCGGAACCCTTGCGTTCAGCCATGCGTGCGGCAGCCTCATGCCTGGATACGTGCTAATAAGATGCTCCCGCACGGAATCACTGGGGAGCGGTGGAGCTTCGGGCTCGTCCACTTGGTAAACAGCACTAGAGCGGTACTGTTGGTTCATTTCGATACCCACACCATGAAACTCAGTGGCAGTGTTTTCGATCCCTTTGTGAAACAGCTGCCTCCTCTTTCGGCCGACCCGGCCCTTGTCTTCGAATTCGGCCAACACCGCCTTTCTCTTCTCTACGTCGGGCTCGGTCATACCAATGGCTTCCATCCATGGCAGGTGGTCGCGAAGACCTTGATTTGCACGCGTTATGATATCCACGCCGACTGGCTGGCGCTCGATGCTATAGGTTTCGAGAAGTTTGGGGCCTGCAAGGCCGGACATTACATGGTCGATTTTCCATGCGAGATTGAAGGCATCCTGGATGCAGGTGTTGGATCCCAAACCGTTGAAAGGCGGATGGCGATGAACCGCATCACCCAAACAGAATCTTCATCAGGCAGAACTGTCAGCGGAGCGCATTTTAGTCGGGCGACCTCTGGACTTACATATTTCCATCTGAGTAATATTCGGCGACAGTTTCGTTGATAACCCACTTGCTGACGTCCAGAATTTCCATATCGACCAAATCGTCCCCAATGATTTCCTGACACCTCGCCAAGTACTGATCATTAGAAACGATCATGTCTTCAGGCTTGAGATCAGCTCCGGGACAAGGAAGAAAGATAAACATCCATTCGTTCCACGGTTTTACCATACGCACGATACACGCCCAGCCCCAAACCGGATGCTGCTTTTCTGGCTGGAAGACCCAGTGTAAATTCCCTGTACGGTTTGCGACGAGGTGAGATAGGTCAGCTTTGAGCAGGACATTCAGCGCCAGTCCCTGACCAGGTTTTTTGATGAGAGGAATAGCAAGCTCGCGAATTACTTGACTGCGTGCACCGTCGCAGCCAAAGAGGAAGCGGGACTGAATCTTGAAGGTGTGTCCGGAAACGTCGTCACGGACCACACTAATGATTTCTGATTCTTTTGATGCACGTGTGAACGTGAGGAAACGAGTATTAAAGCGCAAAGTCCATCCTTTGTGAACGGCCCTTCGGGTGAGAATAGGCTCCAGTTCTGTCTGCGGTAAATCAACGTGGTCGCAGGGGCTTGCTGCGTCGTAATCGCCCTAATCAAACAGCAATTCAGGACTTGGACTTATTGGAAGAGAGGAGTGTAAAATACCTGACGTTTGGGATCATTTCCCCAAGAGTATACACGTGCATATTCCTCGCCAGCCATGGAGTGACACCATCTGGTGTGTTGCATGTTGTGTCCAGCTGCTGCAGCTTCAACACACTGCTTGTCCAAACCAATATCTCTTAAACATTCGAGCGCAGCCATGTTGGTGATGTGAGCTCTAGGTGTCTCAGCGCATCCAGGCGCTGCCGAGATCATGATTCCTGTTCGACCATAAGACGCGAGAAAGCATGCCAGAGCCGCGCCGGCTGGCCCGGCTCCGACAATAAGGAAGTCTGTTTTGACGATTGCGTTGTCCATATTTTATGGCGGTTTGAAGTTGGAGAGGGAAAAAATCAGAATGTTTCGACTTTACTCCGTATTGCTAAAGATCAATTAATGTTCGCTCATCTGTAACACCTCAGTGTCAGGGGCGGACCCCGACCGGGCTCGGACTACCGGGCAGCCGTAAATTGTTCCGTACGGAACAGATATATGTCTAGTCTTTCGAAAAAGGTGCTAGTGTTTGCGGAGAAGCCTGTCGATCACATCCACTAGCAAGGTGTAGGATGTTAGCGTTTGGCCAAGACTCTCCGTTATACCGAGAAGGAACGCCCGTCGGCCAGTTTGAACGGAAGGATTTACCAGCATTCCTATCGGTCGAATTCTACAATGTTTAATTCGCAGCCGCTGTATCTTTCGTTTCGTCTTCAAAGGCCATTAATCTCCAGATTTCCTTGTTCTGATTGGAAATTTTGCCACGGCTTGCGTTCGGACGACTCGACCTCTTTCCTCGCGATTATCACTTATTCCAAAGTCATGGCTGCCTTGAAGAAAATCAACCTTGTGAGAATTGCATTTGTTTGCTATACCCACACCAATCTTGACGTTGCAAGGCAATTTCTCCTTGATTTCGGATTCACGATAGCTCAGGGCTCGGATGATACCGTCTACTTCAAAGGCTATGGAACCGATCCTTTCGTCTACTGCGCCACCAAGGGCGAAGTCAATGAATTTGGCGGTGCAGGTTTCATCGTCGAGTCCATGGAAGATCTGGAGCTAGCTTCCAAGACATTACCTCAGGCTACTGCAATTGAGAATTTTGATGCTCCGGGCGGCGGAAAACGAGTCACTTTTAGAGATCCGGTAGACAACTTCCCCTTCCACCTTGTCTATGGCCAAACTCTCGTGGAAAAGTCAAAGCATCTACCAGAGCTGGATTTCAACTTCCCCGATAAAAAACATCGCCCTGTCAATCGGACACAACGATTCAAAAAAGGGCCTGCACCAGTGCACAAGCTGGGTCACTTCGGATGTTGTGTCACCAACTTTAGCAAGGCGTTCGAGTTCTATACTACTCGCTTCAATCTCAAGCCCAGCGACTTGGTTTACCATCCCGAAAGTAAGAAGGATATAACAACTTTCCTCCATCTTGACCGGGGCATGGAACAGGTTGATCATCATACTTTTTTCTTCTTCGAAGGCATGTTATCTCTACAGCATGTGGAAGTCAATCCTTACTGTGAATACAGGACCCAAATTCCATGTTCATCACTCCAGTTTTGAAGTGCATGACTTCGATATCCAGTCGCTAGGTCACCAATGGCTACGAGATAAGGGATATGAGCTTGTCTGGGGGGTCGGAAGACACGTAATGGGCTCTCAGATCTTCGATTACTGGTAAAGATTGTAACCATTTCTTTAATCGGAAGTCTTCTAATTCGCAATAGGTATGATCGTTCCGGATTCATTCTGGAGCACTATGGTAAGTAATATCCCGTCTGCATATGGGATCGGGTGTTGACATCTTCCCAGTGGACGGCGACTTGGTCGACGAGACGACTCCAACCAATAGGAGTGAAGCTGGACCTGACAGTCTCCATATCTGGGGGCCTCCTTTACCGCCTACTTTTTTGCAATAGACGTTATGATTTCTCCCTTACTCAGGGTGACCTCGGGACTGCCCTCTCATACAAGTTCTTAGGCCCAGCAACTAAGTGCGCAAGTGATAAAACGAATTGTAAGAAAGTGGTATAACTATCCGTAATCATGTACCTGGGTCCGTCCCCGCGAGTAGTACTATACCAAAGTACGCACGCACGGTCCGGTTCGCGCCTAGCATTACCAAGATAGGTTAGAATACCCTATACGAGCAGGGGCACGTACAATCTGGCTGGCTGTCTAGGGCTCCAACGGACAGAGTATGTTGACTTGGATTGTAGTTTTATCATTTTCATCTACGGGCAAGGGGATAGCGTACGATGATCAAAATATGTAGAAAATAGAGATGCGCTATTTCGTCCGTAGAAACATAAAGCTTCCAAGGTTTTTTGATGGACTACATCCCATCACGTGCACGCGTTCCTGCGTCAAGCCATGACGTCAATCTTCGTGGCATAACTCTCCACGCTACAGACACCTTCCCAATCCTCAGCAAATATACACATCATCCCTACCTCTCCGCTTTGCATTCTCTCCCGCCAAGAATGGGTCGCCGTCAGCGCCTCATCAGCACATCCATCCTTCGCGCCATCTTCCACTACAAAAGACACCCAAACAGTGTTAACCATAACGGTCATGAATACAAACCGCCCGGGCTCCTCGCCCGCATCCTGGCCTTCTTCTCAGTTTTCTACATTTCTCTAGAAAGATACCGGGCGGATCTATTTAAGCAGCTGCGAAATGAAATCTGGGAAATCGACGAGGAGGAATATGTGGAGAGTTTTCGGAGCCCGAGCAAAGGCACACGGACTGATTTGATTGCGATTGGAGATTTGGGGTATTCGGGATCGGTACGCTTGTCTCTACTTTGGCTCTCTATTTCTCGCCGGAAGTATATTGTCAAGCTAATAATTTTTATAGACATTCTTCACGACCCCCAATTCCAAATTCCTCCTCAAATCCCTCCCGCGCCCGTTCGAGCAATCCTTCTTCCGCAACCGTCTCCTAGACCCCTACACCGAGCACATGGAACTCAATCCCGCCTCACTCCTCGTCCGAATCACCGACCTCCTCTACGCGCCCGTGTTCACCCTCGGCGAAGCCCTAGGAACAACGCCTTCCCACCACATCGTCATGGAGAACACGCTCTATGGGAAAAACAGCTGCGCCGAAGATGATCAAGAGCTATGGGAAACCTACGATCTGAAACCCGACGACTACTTTTATCCAGAACGCGATATAGCAGGCGGCATGCTCGTCCCGGAGAGCGTAAAAGAGCGCCTCACAGACACATTCCCCGACCGTGTGCGCGTCACGCAAGAGCAGAAAGAAGAGCTCGTCGAGCAACTCCTCCGAGATACCAAGATCCTGCAGAACGCCAACGCAGTGGACTACTCGCTTTTTCTCGTTCGCTACCCATCATCCCTCGCCTCCAGTGTGCCCAACCCTCCTGGTCGACACTCCGTATGGCGCGCCGGGCTCAAGTCGCGAGACGGGAAGTGGATCTATCGCGTCGTTTTGCTGGATTTCTTCTGGGCGAAGGATGCGCTGCAGGCGAAGGCATTGACGGGGTTGGTCAAGTTGTGGAATGCGCTGAAGTTTGGGAAGGGGAACGGGCCGATGAGCATTACCACTACCGCAGAGGAGTATAGGAGCAGGTTTTTGAGGATGGTGGAGAAGATTGTGGAGGTCGAGGATAGTTCTGGGAGACCTGCTGGTGAGGATGTTGTGTCGACTGAGGATGCGATGCGGGAGGGAGATGGTGGGGAGTGGAGGTAAGTTGGGGGAGTCTGAGGAGCGCGTTGGGTCCGAGAGACTCACAGGGTGGATGGAGGTGGAGTTTGGGGTTCTGGTTTACGGGTGGGAATGGGAGCAAGAAGAACTGCTAGATGATATGATACCCTAGTACTACGATACCCCCGCGGTACCTATCCCATACATGATCTTTCAAATGTCACTTTCATCACCATCGGTCCTCACAAATGATGAAATGGATCTTGTTACCACATCTCTTCGATTGTTGAAGCGGTGATACGCCATACTCGTACATTCGCTTCCTCTCCACAGATCCTTACCACTTATGTATATGACTAGTGTTACATCGACCGTACGCCCATATACATGCCAAAGCACGGCGTTGGACTCCCTCACTAACGCCGGCGCTATGCAAGCCAATCTATCAATCTAACGACATGCTTCGCTTTACCGAGATTAAAAGTAACAAGAGTGTGGAGAAGCCTCTCTCTCAAGAGGCAATGAGCAAGACAGGAGATTCAAAAAATGTCAGGGAGAAGAGAAACCCAAAGCACATTACCACTCACTTACTCTGCACCTTTTCGGCTCTCGCCTCCGCCTTTGCCAGCCTCCTCGCCAACGCCCTCTCCCTTTGAATCAAATCGGCCACGCTCTCTCCTGCCCTCAACCCCCTGGCGGAATTGATAACTCCCGCCTCTCCGATCTCCTTCTCCCTGGCCCTCTCGGCGCCCCTCCACCCCCAAACGCCCCTACCCCACTCCCTCCCCTTGGTACTCCTCGCGACACTGGTACCGGTCCCACCATGTCCCCACATACTCAAGCGCTGGACCTTTCTCAGTTTCTGGATCCCGTACACTGCAACGCCGACGCCGAAGACGGTGCACCAGGCGGAGACGGCCCAGAAGCCGAGGTCGGACTCCTCGATGAAGTTCTTCAGGTTCATTCCGTAGAGGGCGGCGACGAAGGTGCCGGCTGTGATCGAGAGGGTGAGGATGGAGAAGCGCAGGTCCAGAAGCATGAGGGAGTTGCGGTTGGCGTCGAGGATTGCTTTGACACTGGCGTAAGGGTTAGTATTTAGTTCAGGTTGATAACAAGCTGGTCCGAGGACTGACATTTCTTCAGTGTTGCGGATACTGGACACCAGATTCTCCGCCGCCTGGACAATCTCGTCGGCAACCTTGTGGTACGATTCCAGCAGCATCTCCACTTCCGTGTGGTCATGCTCGCCGCGCGTCTTCCCCTCCGCCTTTTCACTCAAGTACATAGCCGACAGATCGTCGTCGGCTTCGAGCAGCTCCGTCAGCGCATCGCGCACCAACCGCGCCTTCTGCTCGAAGGAACCGAGCTTCTTCGAGTAGATGAGCAGATACCGCAGCTTATCTCTGTCGATATCCTCCTCCAACTCCATCAGAACCTTGACAACAGGCTCGCTGACGCCTTCGAATTCCTTCTCCAGGCCGAGCGTTACGCTGATGAGCACGGCTTCCAGGGCGCGGAACTCGTATGCCAGCGTGCCGTTTGCCTGCGATTCTTTCTGGCGCAGTTTGAGATCCAGGTCGTACATGAAGACGGACTGGGCTTTGGAGTCCGAAGTTCCGTACGCGTCGAATACGAGCACGCGGTTGTGTTTTATGAGCACGCGGAGGTGGAGCAGGTTGATCAGGATTGCCGAAGGGCGAACGAGGATGTGGGGTAGGAGGGAAGAATCAATCTTTCGGAGATCGCGGGGGAGGAGACCGTACTGGGTGTTGTTAGCGCTTCTGTATTCACCCTTTCTATGTTGGTGTTGCACACCTTAGCGATCAATTCGCTCTTCTTGAACTCCCCATTGACCATGGTCACATTGCCGGACTCGTCTAGCTCGGTGCACCGAATCTTGAGCTCATTGGCAGGCCTCGTTGTCCGTCCCAGAGCAGACAATCCTTCCTCAGTCACCGAGGCAAGAGGCGACACAGGGGCGGGCAACGGAGGCGGTCGTGGCCGTCGCGCAGTGGGCCAAAGTCTCCAGCCATTGCTCTGCGTTGTAGAGAAAGCCCGGCGGTATGACGGAGAAGTAAGGAGAGGTGAATTCGGTACTCGTGCTCCAAGGTGGTGGCTACGGCTTGTCTGGAAGACTCCTTGACATCGCGGACTGGTCAACGCGATCGGAGACGCGAACGCATTATTTCCAGCACGCCCTGAACATACGCCATTCTGCTCAGCTCCTCCGCGTATCACCCTCACCAAAGTTCCATCTCTTACACACGTGGAAATATATTTGGCACCTCGTCCTCTAAAAGCGGCGGAGGCGCAGCGGACACTGGTCGGCAAGTCGAAAGCGTGGAACACCTGGGACCGGAGAAAGCTCAATACAGCAGGTGACGGAGGCACACAGTTAGCAAGGCGGATTTGCTTCATCACTCTCCATGCAGGTTGTTTAGGAATGGAAGGAGACACGGCTCCATGCGATCTTGTGGCTTCGGGTTTCTCGAAAGCCTTGCTGGGTGTTGTTCTTGGCAATGATGGCTGCGATGAAAAGAAAATTGACGCTAGGCCAGGGTTGGAATGTTTCATGCATGGTTGCGTCACGTGTCCGCATCCTATTCCCTTCTATAAAACATCAACAATTGATCAGTACAAACATCTATCGATTACAAAAGGTCTCTTCACTAATCCTTTCTTCAACGATACTCATGGCATGCCCCCTCTGTGGAATGCCCTAATCCGCACCCACCACATCACCTCCCGCAAAAAGGTCTCCAAACTCCGCGCCGCAGCCGCCTCTCACAATGTCTTTGCCCTGCTGCGCAGCGGTGGCTGCCCAGGTATCATGTACTGCGAAGGCAGCGAGGCGGGCGTGAAAGATTGGGTAGCTACGGTGCAGCGACTAAGATATAAGGATTATCAGTTGGCGATCAAGCCGGCCGAGAAGCACGTGGATGGTGATGGAAAAGAAAGTGGCGGAGCTGGGTACGGAAGATTGGAAGAAATTGAGAGCGTGAAGACTTATGGGGGAAGGATGAAGGAGATGGGATTGTGGGGGTGGTGGAGGAGGGGGATGGGATATGTGCAGGATGATTAGGGGTATGTTTCCGAACGTTGCAGAAGAGATGGTCAAGCCATATTGGCAAGTAAAGGGTGATATTCAGTACTGGTTCGGCGAAGTACGTCTAACGACATTGGGAGAATTAGCGACATGATGGTAGCTGAGCAAGGACATGCCGACCTGGGTCGTAACGCATACACATGTGTACGATGGAAAAGGGTCTGGCCCAGGTTCGAATGGCACTGTCCTTTCAGCGCAACATTATCAAGGTGCTCGTTGTATATGCTCGAGGCGACGGCGGATATACCAGTCCAACATCGCCAAACAGTGCTGAACTGGCTGAAGATTAGAGAGGCTTAGTACGGCGTTGAAAAGTAGTACACCGGGTATACGATATGAGGTGTGGATATCCGAGATCCGATATGTTGTGTCCCATTCTGAAGCGTCAGTGTTGTGTCGTACGTATGCACGATCAGAGGATTGTGCAGCCGCACAGTGCCACTTGCGCCAGTTGCTAGAGCATTTACGATTTGCTACGTAACTGCGTAAGAGCTATAACTCGGAAGAGTTTAGAGTTGTGTATAAATTGCATGGGATTTGGTGTACCGTTTCCTTGCTTTCTAGTACGCTGCCAGTCAGTGGTGAGGGGGATCAATGGAACATGAGCATCCCGGAAACTGTGAGAGAGGAACGGTTGTTGGGCCAGCGAAATTATGTTGTTGTGCGGCGTTTCCCTCCGTGTTTGACGGCCAACTCTATCGTGAGGCCTGACCCACGAGCGTGTGATAAACGCGATGCGGCGTGGGAACTAAAAACACTAAAACCCAAACGTTGAGGATTAAGTGAGTGGCAACGTCAACAGGTTAGAAATCATTGCTACGCCGCCATGCTCGGAACTGATCGTTCCCACGTACGTGTCAACAACCCTCCTCCATCACCTGCCGTGCCCCGCCATACCCAGACGGCGTGGCGAATGCGGAACTGACTGCTAACCGGAGGATCATCACTCGCAGTCCTTGGAGGGAAGGGCGAAGGCGGCGTGGGATCTTCTCTGTTAATGGAGAACTGGCGAGGTGTTCTCTTGAAGTGTCCGGTGAAGCAGTGAAGCAAAGAGGTGTAGGACCCCTGTGGGAGTAGCCACGAGCTGCTATGACCTCAGCAAAGACCGATCGAGCCGTCGGACCAGACACCAGGGTCAGCCAGGTGTAAGCCAGCGGGTTTTGTGCGAGTGATGGCGTCCTCCGCCGTCAGTCGGCTCAGTGAGTGATCAGCGAGGTGCTAACAATGGGAGGACAGTGTAATGGTAAAAAATGCAATGGGGGTGCGATACCCTGGTCCTCTATGACCTGCGCGTTGGCACTTGTGCGTTAGCAATGGACTCCATGTCCAATTTTCGTTCTGCTGCCGACGAGAGGCGCGAGAGGAGTGCAAGTGGTTGACGTCTAACTGCTCCCATGGCCTCCACTTCACAGACGAAACATGCCGACTTCTGGCCAGATTGTAGATACTGCATCCGAACTACACAGTATGGGAGATAAGCCATCCAGGTACAGTCCGGCAGATATAGTGCAGTCCCAAGCGGACATATACCCTTGAAAGCTGTGTTACAGAATACGACCATTCCGCCTACGCAAGGCCACGGACAGTAGGCCGCAGTAAAAGGCGTACAGGCCCTCCCACGCCCTTGGTCCAGAGTACGTAGGCAATGCTCCAGTGGCTCTCCGGGTACGGAGTCGTGCCCGGCTCCAATGCGAAGGCTACACGAGCACGAGATCAGTAGTACCCTATAAGAGTCCTTCGACCAAGGAGCTGGATGATTCGGACACATGCCTTGCAAGCATGCGGTGCGGTGCATTAGCTACCAGGATCGGGGCTTTGTACGGGATGCCGAGTTTCTGGTCCTCGGGGTGTCCCGCTCCAGCTGGGTCCCGTGGGGAGCGTACTCTTCGATCTGTCCTCAAGCTTCCGAGGTCCACGATATGATACGCCAGAACTGAGGTATTTCGAAGGACCCAACATGAAACGAAACGACTGCACGAAAGGCGTGGGGTCGGAGGCTGACGGCATGCGTATGGTGGGCGCAAAGGCGAGAAGTTGGGAATCTGCCAGGCTATATTTGGGGTCGGATTGCGGCTTCGCCCCCTTGGCATGTTAGCATGCACTGCTATGGCCGAAAGGGGCTAGCGGAGATCGTCGGACCGTCGTGCAGATGCCACTTGCAGACCCTCATCCTAGGACCCTTCACCCTTTCAGCGCCTGACTTTGCCTCTGCTGTGCTTCCATCTTGTTAGTCTGGCCTGCGAACCTCTGCGCCCGAGGCACCTTGATTATCCCCGAATCACTGGTTACAGCTACGCAATGAACCGGACTCCGTTGTTGGAGCGTCCTTATCATGACTGCACCCCTCCCCATTCCCGTACGCTCGATGCTGCTCGACTTGCCATGCAATTCGCAGTGCCGGAGCCGTCTGATCCGTATTTGGGAGCCCTCCAGTGCCTCCACCCAACATAGACCTATCTGATCTCAGCCCTCGTGAGCCCGTCAGCCACTGGTGTAGCGCTCCCTGTCAGCCCCAACCAGGCCCCAACTTTCCAGGACCAGTGGAGTCGTGTATTACTATTTTGATATTTCGCCTTGGTACACATCTCCTCTGGGCCACGATGCCGGCCGAGGAGCCAGGCGCCGTAACTGGCCTTCTCGGATCCTCCCTCTCCCGTACACGATCTTTCATACAAACCGGCACACTGCGCTCGAATCTTTTGAACAGACGGAAAAGCGTTCACATACCTTCGGAAATCCGCCACAGGAAATCGGAACCGCGGCTGGCGAGCACCTCCTCGCAAAGCTCTGCCCACGTCGTTGCCATGAAATCACCGTTATCAAGTAAGAGCAGGAAGGGAGAGAAGGAAAGTAGGTCAAAGTTGAAAAAAGGAACAATTTTGCGCGCCGTGCCAAATGCCACAGCATGCGCAGCAACTCCGCTACTCTCGTCCATCGAAAGAGACATGGCAACTCTCCCGAATCAAGAGGTCCCGGATCGTATATCACCGCGGTCGCCACAGAACGGAGAGCTTCAGTTTTCAATTCCATCACAGTACTATAGCAGCGTTCATCGAACCCACACCCGGACCAGCAGCAACAGCGGGACTACACTATGTACCATCCCCGCAGGAACCGAAATGCAATTTCCGGAGCTCAAAGGCACCATCGGCATATACAAGCATGGACGGATAGAATGGGGTTCAAGAGATGACATGGCAGGGAAGAGTCGGAGACCAAAGATCCAAGTTGTCATTCCTAACGATCAGCGCAATCGGCCACTGCCAACAAGTCCGTTTTTTAGACAAGGCCCGTTTAGTGTAAAGACAAACAGTGAAAGGACAAACAGCCATATCAGGTCAGCGTCCGCTGAGTACGGATTTGCCCACGATATATCGCCGCCCTCAGGTTCAAGATCCACCCGCACAACTGATTCCGTCGTATCTCCCTTGAGTGCGCAACAACACTATCATCACCACCATGGCTTGACGCACTTTCGTTCCTTACCCGCCGTACGTGAATCGCCCCAAAAAGGGGGATTTCTCTGTGCAACCAAGTCCACAAACACTGCCCCATCAAACTCCTCGGACGAATCTCCCGCAGACGACGGCTCATCCGTCTACTCGAAGCGATCCTCAATGTCGAGCATGGAAGCCAACAGCCCGCCTCCAAAATTCGGTCGCATCAACTTGCAAGAGCGCACCGTCAGCGAAGCGTTCTCCATCATCTCTCCAGTAAAAGCAGGGATCTTTGACAGTGAGACGCCCACAACGCCACACGCCAAAAGTCAGCCTCGTGAAACCGGACCCCAAACATCCACCCGCAGCCAAGTCGCCCGTCGTTATGCGCCTCATCCGCCCATCGAGGAAGATGTCGAATTTATACCAACATGTGGCTTGCGCCCGCTGCGAGTGTCCAGTAACAACCACAACCTTCAGCGCCGGCCAACGGCCACGCGCAAGTCTTCTGCTAGCCGGCGCGGTCATCGAAGGTCGCTGTCAGCTGATCCGGGCATGGGCGTCATCAACGAGGCGATCCAGCGCTCGTCGTCAGCACAGCAAGCTCGGAATATCCCCAGTCCGACCCTCAGCGAAGCTGAGAATGATCTCCAACAACATCTCTCGACTTGTCAAGGCGCACCCACTTCTAAATGGAGCCCTGCATCGGATGACTGGGAGACCTCTCCCGAGATGACCGTTCCTCCGGCCTTGCCACGGAAGTCCAGTAAGAGGATATCGACTCTGCGGAACAGAGAGGGGAACTTCCGCCTCTCGCGTGTCCCTGGGAACCACATCGTGTCGCAGCTCAAGAGAAACCGTTCTGTAGCAAAAAGCAAGGGACTGACCATTGACATTCCCGAAAAGATTAGGCGCACGTCCGAAGACCTCGAATTGTCGCCCATTCCCCTCCCAGCACAACCACGAGCCATCACTCCCGATACTGCGGAGAACGTCATCCTCACCATCCTTCGGAATCTGGGGACTTTGGACGACTTGTTCGCCACCGCTATTGTCAACAGGGGCTTCTATCGGGTCTTCAAGCGCCACGAGCTGGAACTGATGAAATGCATACTCCGCAGAATGTCACCTCCCGCGTGGGAGCACAGGGAAATCTGCTATCCAGGGCACGATGAGATTGCTAACGAAGAAGAGGATGATCTCAGTGCCCTGCGGCGAGCACACGAGTACACGCCAACTACTTACTTCCAGTACTACACCAGAGACCTCTACATCATCGCGGCGCTGAAATCCCTCATCAAGGAGAAGTGCCAGTCGTTCCTGCGCTCAGAAATGGCCGTCGCATTAGCTAGCACCGAGCCCGTCGAGTCAGCACGCGTGGACGACGCCCTGTGGCGCATCTGGACGTTCTGCAAGATCTTCGGGTCTGACAAGGGGCGCGAGGAGGATATAGTGGCGCAGATGGATTGGTTGAAGGGAGGTGTGTTGGTGCATCAGAAGACGTGCACGTTTAGCATTTTGACTACGGAATCAATCGACATGAATGGGATGCTTGCTAGTGCGCCGGAGTGCTTCGCTATGGGGAACGAGGGTGGGTTGACGGCGGAAGAGCTGTTTGATATGATGGAGTTGTGGAATTGCTTGGGAGTATTGTTGCAGCCTTTTGAAGGACGGACGATCCAAGCGAGGGAGTTTGGTGTCTATGAGAATACGCATATTCGCGGGGGTGATATTGATGGTGAGGAGATGATGCTAGGTAAGTTCCCCCTACCTCTACCAGGACGGCGACTGACACGAGAACAGACGAATGGTACTACTACCTCCTCACCCTCGGCCTCTCCCCCATCCTCGATCTCTCCGGTCCCTGCAGCCGCCCCGACTCCTCCGGCTTCCTCCTCGCCTCCCAAAACGGCTGGATCTCCAACTGGAAACCCCCCGTCTTCGGCGGCTCACGACGCAACTTCCTTAAAGAAGCCGCCTCGCGCGTCTACGAGGAGAAAATCGCCGTCACGTACGCGGAGAGCTCGACCAAGGAAATGCAGCGGCACATGTCGAAGCAGCGGATCCAGAAGCACATCACGGAGCTCAGGCAGAGGAAGATCACGGCCGTGGAGAGTGGCCGCTTGCTTGGCCCGACGCGGATGAGCCAGGAGAGACCGATCAGTGAGTGGGAAGATGTGATTCACAATCTGACGAGACCGCGTCCTGCGCCGAAGACGTCGTCGAACCTCGTTTCCCACATCCCGACACTGCGGTCTACGACGTCGGATCCGACTCTCGCGGAGCAACTATCCGTCACTCCTGCTCCACTGCTTCACCTCCCCTTACCACCCTCACGGACACCACCTCCACCACCACAAGCAAACTCCGCGGCCATCCGCTCCGGCCCTACACGCACAGTAGCCCAACCACTGCTCCCCACGCCCCCTCCCTCCACCGTCTCAGGCGATCGTCGAAGCAGCACCGCACCCAGCGTCATCATGCCATCTATCACTGAACACCCCGTCTTCCGCTTCCCAGACTCCATCCCGGAAATGCCGGCTCTACACGAGCACCCCGCCTTCCAGGGACACGCACAACCGCACCGCTTCCCGGGCTCCATCCCAGAAATGCCAGCTCTACACGAGCATCCCGCTTTCCAGCAGCACGTACAGGCGCAACAGCACTCCCTCGCCCCCTCATCCTTCCCCGTCGCCAGATCCCCGCCGTCCTCATCGCACTCGCCCTCCCACTCGCATTCCAGCTCCTCATCCCATCACCACCATCAGCAACATCCAGCATTCACCCAGCACCCCCTGCAATCCAGCATCTTCGGCAGCAACGCCGCGGAGAATACGGCGGAGAAGGCCGTCTTCCGCATCGTGGAGATGGGCTTCACGGCCGAGCAGGCGAGGAGGGCGCTGCGGGTGACGGATCGTGGCGATGGGCTGAGGGTGGATAGGGCGGTGGAGGTGTTGTTGAGGGGGGAGGTTTAGTTTGGGGGGAGCTTTTGTTGTTTGGTTTTCTGTTCCTTCTTTTTTTTTTCTTTTCTTTTGGTTGATGGGTTTGTTGGCCTTGGTGTTGTGGTTTCTGGTTTTAGGGGTCCCTGGAGTTTGCTGGTGCTGGAGTTCGGGGGGCTGATTTTCACTTGAACTTTCGTAGCTGTATTTCTTTTCTTTCTCTCGCATTCCCCTACTTATGATCTGTTCGCCTTTTCTATCTCCGTTACTTACAATTTGCCTTTTTTTTTTCTTTTCTTTATGGTTTCCATCTCCGACAAGATACCCCCGCCAATTCCATTCGCTAGTCCGCGTCAATCTCATTGTCCGTTACTTCTGTCCGGCTCGAATGTTTTGATATTTTGTTTTTGTAGTCTCGGTGTGAGTGAACAGCATCGGTCGTTTTGTACATAGTTTCATCTTCCATCTGGATACTTACCCACGTGTATTCGGATTTTACAGTACCGAAAAGACTTTGTAAGGGTGATTCTCAGGGGCCCACATGTGAACGTCCACGTAGAAACATCCATGCTCCTGTCACTTCCACTTCCACTTGACATACAGTATACACTTGACATTGAACAGTGGAGAAGTTTACAATCTAAATTTTTTTCTCTTCAGGAAATATCCCCCATTGATCCCACACAGATGCACGCTAGCTATCTCCCTCTAGTACGGTGCAAAAACAAGGATATATATATACAAAACGCAAATCCTCTTCGTGCTCATCCTTACAAACCTCCCTTCCCACTCCACCCCCATCTCCTTCAACCCACCCACTAAATCCCTCCCCCTCCCCCTCTCCCCATCCATAACCATCTAATAAGGAATCCCATCATACTCCCCATACCCCAACGCAAGATTCATATTCTGCAGACACTGCGTCGCGGCGCCTTTCAACAAATTATCAATCGTCGCGTTCACGACCACGCGCCTGCCGGAGCTGTGCACCGCGAAGCCGCCGATCTCGACGCCGTGCTTCCCGCTGATGGCCTTGACGAGCGGCGATTCGCCCGTGATCTTGACGAGCTTCTCGCCGGCGTAGCGGTCCTGGTAGAGGTTGCGGATGTCGCGCGAGGTCATGGTGCGGTTGAGCGGGATGGAAATGGAGTGCTAGGGGGTGTTGTTAACGGGGGTCTGTTTTCGTTTTGGGGGGGAAGGGGGGGGTGGGAAAGGTTTGGGGAGGGGGGATGAAAAGGGGGACGTACGTGGATACCCTGGAACCAGCTCGCGACGTGCGGGATGAAAGCCACCTCGGTGCCCAATTGGCTGCTAATCTCCCTCTCGTGGATGTGGTCGACCAGACTGTAGGGGATGAGGTTGTTCTCGAGATTCTTGACGTCGTTCTTCGGGCTCGGCTTGGTGCCTGCTCCCGAATACCCGCTGACGCCGAACACGGTGGGCTGGCCACCGATGAATTCCAGCAGGGGCGCGATACCCAGCTGTGCGGCCGTGGCATAGCAGCCCGGGTTCGCTATGCGGGTCGCGTTGGCCAGCTTGCGGCGCTCGACGAGCTCGGGCAGACCGTACGTCCACGAGGGATCGAACCGGTAGTCCGCGCTGAGGTCGACGATGACGGTGTCGGGCTTGCCGGCCTCGTTGATGGCGTCGACGAAGGGCTTACAGACGCCGTTGGGGAGCGCCATGACCCAGCAGTCGACCTCGCCCTTCTCGGCCATCTTCTTGACGTCCTCGGCGGCTAGGTTCTCGTACGTAATGTTGCGCTTGGTGTAGCCTTCGAGTTTCTTGCCGGCCAGTTCGCGCGAGGAGACGTGACGGAGGTCCATGTTGGGGTGGCGGTTGAGGAGGTCGATGAGGGCTTGGCCGGTGTAGCCGCGGGCGCCGATGAGGGCGACCTTGGAGGGCCAGTCTTTGCTCTTGAACTTGAGGCCGTGAGGGGGGTTGGGGTTGGTGGTTTCTACGGCACGGGGAGGCGTGGTAGCGAAGCCGCGGGAAGACACGGGGACGGTCCTGTTCGACCGGAACGTTGGCCGTGACTGCTGGCCAAAAGCTCTTGCGCTAGATGCCATGGTGGAATACGCACGGGTCTGCTGGCCATGCTTCAAGCTGGCAGCATAGTCGGCTGCTCTCCGCAGCTGTGCCTCGAGGTTGTGGTCGCCAAACATGGCGCGGCCGTTCTTGGAGAACTCGCTCATCATGGAGACGACCTCTTGCGGCTCGGCGGAGCCCCAGAAGCAGAAGACCTCCTTCTCGCGGCGGAGGGTGCCATCAGCCTTCTCCTTGAACCAGCCCAGGTTCTCGTCCTGCGTCTCCACGGTCCAGTACATCTTGGGATACTTCTTCTTCATGCGCTCGAAGATGTTGTCCGCGACATTGGTGAGGAAAGCGTCCTTGGTGGTGGTGAACGTAGACAGTTGCGCGAAGCCACCCACCTCCGATGGCGGGTACACAATGGCAACAGCGCCCAGATTGTCATCGAAGAAAGCCTCGAAGGGGCGGTTCTTCAGGTTGTTCAGGAAGCGGTCAATGACGTCTCCTGAGTCCAGGCTCTCGCGGTCCCGGAGCAGCGCATCCCGCAGATTCTTCATATCGGGGAGGTCGTTGAACTTGGAAACGGACTGGATGCTCTCGCCCTTCCTGATCAGCGTACCGCCTCCGGTGTGGGTGAAGAGTTCCTTCTCCAGATACTGGGGGTGGATGATGGCCACGGAAGAGGTCTTGGGGAGGTCATCTAGCAGCTTCTTGACTTCGACAATCTTGAGCTTAGTGCCATACTTGACCCAGGGTTGCTGCATGAGGGTGTCATACTCCTCGTCCAGGTTGATGGTCGAGATAAGCTTTCCGGTATCGCCATTGAAAAGACCGCCCTTCTCGCTGAGATAGACAATCTTGAGCGGCTCCAGCGAGCGAGCCAAAGCACCCGCAACCACATCGGCATTCACGTTCAGGATCTGACCATCCTCGGTCTCCGCCATGGAGCACAAAATCGGCAACTCCTTGGCCTTGAGAGCGTCGATGATGGGCCGCGAATTGACCTTTGTGATATTGCCCACATACTTCCACTTCTCCTTATCCAGATAGTCGGCCTGGAGCACGCCGGCAGTGATGGGCCGTGCGGGGATGCCCCAATCCTGCCTCAGCTTCAGCACCAGGTCCATGTTGGCCTCCAGGAACAGCTTGCGGGCAATCCCCAGCGTCTTCTTGTCCGTGACACGGATGCCGTCAATGAATTCAGGCTCCACGCCAGCGTCCAGGAGCAGCTTGTTCATCTGCGGGCCCGCGCCATGCACAATGATAGGGTACAGGCCCATGGCATACAAATGCTGCAGGGCGAGGCATAGCGTGTCAATGTGGTCCGTCAAGATGGCACCGCCGACCTTGACCACGGCGAACTGCTGGGACGAGACGGAGCGGAACTGTGCGAGGTACTGGTCGATTTCCCGGCGCGAGCTCACGCTGCCGAGCAAGCTCAGGAAGGCGGCCCGCATGGAGGTGGCATCGCGACTGTCGGCGGCGGAGGTGTACAGGCGGGTCGAGGCGGGCACGAGAGCACGGGGGAGGTGTGTCCGTAGGGCTCCTCGAGCGGTGACTCTGTTGCGGGCATGGCGTGTGGCCGCACGAGCACCAGAACGCACGACGGCCTGCATTGCGGCGGGCGAGCGGGGGGAAGCGGCTCTTCAGCAGTCACTCGGCGGTGCGGAGGGGGGACGGAGGACGTGGAGGTAGGACGACCCAGGAGGACGAAGGGGGGAATTGAGAGGGGAATTGGTGGTGGGAGTGGAAGTCGGAGGTGTTGAGGCGGTTCCGACTCAGACTCACAATCGATAATGGGGAAGAAACCAAACCTTGCTGGGAAGATCTCGGCGAGCCACCGGACTACGGCACTATGTAAAATTCCTCCGTTATCGCACCGACACCAAGCAACGACTTACAGGCACAAGTAACGATTTACAGAACCAGACCCAGTCACAACTTCCAAAAAACCTGTCCTTTATTCCCGCTGCAGGTGGTGGTGGTGTCGAACAAACTTGTAGACGCAGGATAGATTAGCCTGGGGCGCTGTTGAATAGTGCCATTGGCTGCACAATTCCCAAGCATATGCACCTTTCACGATGCAGAAATACCTATCACGAGACATGGGAATATCGCCTGAATGCAGATGGCATTGCATACGAGCGCCGTTGACGTCTGGGGATCTCGGGTTTCTGCAGAGTGATGCGCCCCTAGATGGAGGTGCAGAAGACGAAAATGCATGGTCAGGTACTATCAGGGTCTTTATCATTATTGGATTAGAATAGCTGGTACGGGGTAGTACTCGGAGCAGGGGTCATATGTGCTGTGCCCTACGTCTCTCATGGGCACTTATAACTCCTGATTAGAAGGTGGTAGCTATTCAGGAAATGTGCAAGCATTTCACATCAACATAAACAAGGCAACACGTGAAAGCCATCTGAACATTGCATTATCGTCAGCTACCGGCTCAGAAGTGTCCCATAGCAGTAGAAGTACGACCCTCCACTTGCAGAACAAGGCAACTTGTTGGTGTCCTGCTCTCACCGAGAGGGCCTCACTTTCCCATGCAGAAAAAGAAATAAAGAAGAACCAAAACCAAGAGCTCCCAGTTCGCCATTGACGTTAATACAGGCATCTCTGTCTACAGAATCGCCTGTGCAAGTCCGCCCATTCGGTATCCGCTTTGGCGCTGGTACCGTCGTGCAGGCCTGCACAGACATCCTCCTCTCCTATTATTACGGCATTTAGGTATCGTGATGGGGAAAAGGACGGGGCAACGTTTAACGGGTCGCGACAACTGAGAAAGGTTAGACATCTCATCCAAGTTGCGTAGGCATTGTTAGTCGTACCCGACGGAATAATGATAATGGCCAGCAAGACGATGATTCCGACAATGAGCCACATGCGCATCTTCATATCCTTCCACCACATCTGCTTGCGCACGCGGTTGGCGCCTCTCCTGAAGCCCTGGGCGGACACGGCCAGGTTGTCGGTCTTGTCCTGCAGAGAGTCGAGGCGGGCTCCGCGCTCTGAGACCTTGTTGATGTTGTCGCGCATGATGCCGACGGTGCTGTCGATTTCCTGCGTTTGTTAGTCGACAAATGGTCTTCTCAGTGTATTGCCATCTGCAAGACGAGCGCTGCCGCAGTTGATGCATTATGCATCGCGGATGCGAAGAAGGTCTCCACGGCTGGTTACATCATGGCTGGTTGCCATGTGGCAGCACAGCGCAAACCACGCTCGCAGCCGCTCCGCACCCGTCTTGCTCGACCGCCAGATGCCGCGCAGGAGAAGAAAGCGATGAGATAGAAGAGCGACTTACCGCTTGCAAGGCAGCGGTGCGCTGGTTGTTTCCCTGGCCGCCGGCGCCGCCCTGGTTGGGTGCGCCGCCAGAGGGAATGTAAGGGTCGTAGGGCTGCTCGCGGTCGGCCATGGCGTTGGAGATGTGCGTAGAGTACGGAGTACTGATAAGAATTCGCAAAGGAAGTTACTGTGGGGGAATGGAGAGTGCGGTGGTAATGAAGAGCTGGATGTGGGTGGGTGGAGTGTGAGTGTAGAGAGATGAGTGGTGAGTGGTGTGTTGGGAGGCGGACGTTGGGCGGGCCGGATGTTGTGACGAGCTTGGTCAGAGGGTGGTTTGACTTGGGAGGCTGATGAAGCTGCGAGCCACCAGAAACGCCAGAGACAACCAACAAGTGGGAAGGGAGCGGAAGCTGTGATTTAGGCGTCGCGGTGAATAGCAGGAGGCGTTAATATGAAGAAAGCAAAAGCAGAGTGGAATGCAGCGGAGGATTGAAGGGTTGACTGCAGGTCCCAGGTGGTGCGCCACAGTTACCAGTCACGTGATACTGAGCCACTTTGCGCTGACGAGTCCAGTTGCACTGCCGGGATGATGCATCGCCTGGGCATGCTTTTTTGTAATAGGACTTCGGCCGCTGAAAGAAAAGTAGGGACAGGATTTAATCCCGCCGCGTGGCAACAAACAGAACCTTGCACGGGGTCCTGGGGCAAACACGGCGGTAACGAAGACGTTTTTCGGCCTCGTGGAATGCTGTATTATGGGTGCCTTATTGAACACGACTCTGATCTCGTCAAATTTCCAGCGGTCTCCCCTTCCCCGTCTGTTCAAAGCACAGCCTCCTTCACTATTACAGTACAAGAGAGGTTGGCATTGGCCAAGCGTCGTGGGCCCCGCTGAGACGCGCAACGCCGCACGAGCAGCGTGAGTAAGCTCGTATCAAACTGCCTGAAGCGTGCACTTCCGTGATTTTCGAGCCCGGTTGGGCATGGCGACTGGCTGGACGGCTGTTCGATTTGCTGGTTGCGGTCGTATTGTTAGAAGTTGTCCCACTTTCGTCCATTCATTCTTGGCGCCCTCCTCGGCGGCGACTGACGCCGGTCATCCACCTTAGAACCTGGCGTGTCGCAGTTCTCCTGAAGAGAGACAACATTCCCGCCCATACTACGAAATACACCCACACACTCTTCTTCCCGCTCTACATCATTTACGCCGACACTCGCTTGACCTCGTGTGCTGGAGCTGAACTTCCAGTTCCCGCATCTCCATCTCGTCCACCGTAAACCCGCATTGTGTAAACCCCTTCGCGCCGCGACCGTTACCCCGTCGCCCACTTTCCCCAAATCCGCCCTTCGTTTCGGACTCCCGCCCAGTCTCCTCCCTGAGACCTTCACGACATCGAGCCTTGCCCTCTTCTTCGCGGACGACCCTACGTTCGCAAAAAGCCCCCGAGGCGCCCCCGAAATTGCAATACCCTGATCGACGGCGCTGCGCGTTCCGACGTCACCGGTCCGACCGTTCCTGGACCTGAGAGAGGGTTCACTGCTACGACCACTTTGCACTTGATTATACTCGCGCTGGATTCGTATACTACATTATAATGAAGTTCTCCATCTCGGCGCTTGCTGCGCTGGGCGCACTGGCTTCGAGTGTCCAGGCCATTGACCTGAACCCAGACGACGTCCGTACGTCGAACCATGTCCCCTCAAACCTCCACCGGCAACAACGCTGACTATTTATGCAGAGTCTGTCAAGAACGCCGCCGCGATCACAGCCAAGGGACTCCGAAAATGGTACACTGGCGACCGGCCAGGCGACACGCCCGGTAACCTGCCAGACCCCTATTACTGGTGGGAAGCCGGCGCCATGTTCAATGCCTTCATCAACTACTGGTACTACACGGGCGACACCACCTACAACGCCATGACGACGCAAGCCATGATCCACCAGATCGGCGACTACAACGCCTTCATGCCGCCCAACCAGACCAAGACGCTGGGTAACGACGACCAGGGCTTCTGGGGCATGGCCGCCATGTCCGCAGCAGAGAGCAAATACCCGGACCCGCCTGAGAAGGAGGCGCCCTCGTGGCTATCCCTCGCGCAGGCCGTCTTCAACACGCAGGTCGTCCGCTGGGACAACGCGACGTGCGGCGGCGGCCTGAAGTGGCAGATCTTCAGCTTCAACAACGGCTTCAACTACAAGAACACCATTTCCAACGGCTGCTTCTTCAACATCGCCGCCCGCCTGGCCAAGTACACGGGCAACACGACGTACAGCGACTGGGCGGCGCGGACGTGGGACTGGGAGATGGCCATCGGCCTCATGAGCAAGGACTACCACTTCTTCGACGGCTCCGACGACCTCAAGAACTGCTCCGAGGTCAACCAAAACCAGTGGACGTACAACGCCGGCGTGCACATGGCCGGCGCCGCCGCAATGTGGAACATGGTAAGTTCCTCTCTCCCCATCCATCTCTACATACAACCCACTTTCCCCACCTCCGCCCTCCTGACAATGTGCCGTGACTAACACGCCCCCCAAAGACCCAATCCGACGTCTGGAAACAGCGCCTCACCGGCATCATCGCCTCCACCGACGTCTTCTTCGACAAGAACGCAAAGGATGTCATGGTCGAAGTCGCCTGCGAATACAACGGCAAGTGCAACAACGACCAGCGCAGCTTCAAAGCCTACCTCGCCCGCTGGATGTCCTACACCATGAAAGTCGCGCCCTTCACCGTGCCCTTGATCATGCCCAAGATGCGCACCTCGGCCGTCGCGGCAGCCAAGCAGTGTAATGCGCAGGGCGACGCGCAGACGTGCGGATTGCGTTGGTACCAGAATGGCGTCAACGATGGGTCGTTTGGGCCCGGCGAGCAGATGAGCGCTATGGAGGTTATCCAGGGCTTGCTCATCGACCAGGTGCCCGGCCCCGTGACGGCGAATACGGGCGGCACGAGCAAGGGCAATCCATCGGCGGGCACGGAGAGTCAGAATCTGCCGACGACGTTTTCGGACGTTACGACGGGGGATAAGGCTGGGGCGGGGATCCTGACGACGGTGGTGTTGGTGGGTATTTTGGGGGGCGCTTGGTGGATGGTTTCGTAGAGGGGAGGGTGGATTTGGGGGTTGTGAGAGGGGGAGAGCGAGGAAGCGAGGAAGCGAGGGAAGGGAAGCAAGCGAGAGGTGTATCATAATCGGCACAGGGACATTCCCGTTCCCTATAACCGTTTTTGCTTTCCCCCCCAATTGCCGGTTCATCTCTGTCGATTCCTCCTTTTTCATTTATTTACTTTGGTTTCCTGGCTCTTCCCGGGAACCAGCGGCGTCTGGACGGGTTTAACGCTTTCTTTCCACAACAATATCTATCTATATCTATATATCAATCAATCATCAGATATTTAGTGTCATAAACAGAAGCTAGGTTTTGTTTCTTCGATTCGATGCTGGTTAAACTCGGTTGCCGGAAAAAGTATGATTCCTTCTGTAACTATATGAATCGCGTCGAGCAACGCATATACAATGCAGTCCCCCAGTGCCTCATGGCATGGGCTTGCAAGTGAGTTGAGTGCGCCTTTCCGGCTGTCTCCTAAGTGTTGGTTGACATCGAGACGGGAGCCTTGGAGAAAGCAAAGCAGAAGTCATCTCCTTTTTCACAATTCTATATTTTGATCTATCCAGTCCTTCCTTTTCAGCGTGATGTGGCTGCCCCTAGGCTACCAATACTCGGTATGTGTGATATGAATCTGCCCCCTTTATACTTGCGCCTATACCGACCCTCGCAACCCAAACCTATTACATATGCCTCTCCCCTATACCTCTCCCCACCCCCAGACTCCCAAAGTCACGCCCTCCCCTCCCCTACGCATGGTCATTCAAGTTATGCAAACTAATATCCTGGCTCGCCATCGGCCTAACCGCCTCCGTACTATTCCGTCCACTAACATCGCCATTCCCATTCCTCCTCTCAGACGAGGAGTTGGGATTCGCGTTCCCGTTCTCCGTCTGCGTACCCACGCCATTGACGGAGTTCCACTCTGCGGTTGGAGTACTGGTGCCGTCGGAGGCGGGGATCACGTTGCCGTGTTGGTCAACCTCCTGTTTATCATCAGTCACTATTATAAAAGGAAAGGGGATGTGAATAGGACTTACCACCCCCTTAGCCGCCATCCGGATCTGCTTATGATCCGCAACGCCATGCAACACGGCATCCCGCGCCGACTCCATGACCTTCATCTTCTTCGTCTCGCCGCGTATCCGCTCCAGATGCTCAAAGTAGTCGTCCGCCACAGGAGTTACATATTTCCCGCAGAACACGCCGACCTCGAACTGCTGGGTAGCCGGATCGCGGGGGGAGAGGGACGCACAGGCGTCAATGAGGTCGGGCAGAGTCTGGTAGATGACGTCGTCTGCACCGATGAGTTTTGCGATGGCCGCAGATTCACGGTGGTGCGCGATGAGCTCGGAGGACGAGGCGAGGTCGATGCCGTAGATGTGTGCGTTCGTGATGGGCGGCGCACACGACGTGAAGTACACCTTCCTCGCACCGGCCTCGCGCGCCATCAAGACGATTTCTCGGGACGTGGTGCCGCGGACGATCGAGTCGTCGACGAGCAAAACGTTCTTGCCCTCGAACTTCTTGCGCATGGGGTTCAGTTTCGCCCGCACGCCCTTTTGCCGGAGCTTCTGCGAGGGCATGATGAACGTGCGGAAAATGTACCGGTTCTTGACGAAACCCTGGCAGTAGGGTTTCCCCAGGGCTTCCGCCACGCATAGAGCGGAGGTGATGCTGGTCTCTGGGATGGGCATCACGACGTCCACGTCGGCCAAAGCCGGTCCCAATTGCCGCTTGATGGTTTCTGCAAGTTTGAAGCCCATGTTGCGGCGGCTCTCGTCGACGTCGATGCCATCGATGATCGTATCCGGGCGCGCAAAGTAGACGTACTCGAAGATGTCAGGGGTATATCCCTTCTGGGGATGCACCTGGCGGAAGACGGGCTCCTTGCCCTTCTCAATGATGACAGCCTCTCCCGGGAGGATGTCCTTGAAGTCGCGGTAGCCGCACTGGACCAGCGCGACGCTCTCCGACGCAATCATATAATCGGTTCCGGAGCCACTGTCAGAAGGCCTCCATCCGAGAACCATGGGCCGGATTCCGTAGGGGTCGCGGAAACCAATCAGACCAAAACCTTATCACCATTGTCAGTAAAAAAACAAAAAATGCACCCGAGAGGAAACTCACCAGCAAGCATGGCCGTGCACGCCCAACCGCCTACGCACTGCTTATACATCCGTTCCAGGGCTGCAAAGCAGTCTTCGGCATTGACACGCGCCTTGCCCGTCTCGTTGAGCTCGTTGGCGAAAATATTCAGCATCAACTCGCTATCGCTCTCGGTATTGATGTGCCTATGCGCATCCTGATCCAGGTATTTCCGCAGCTCCGGCGCATTGATCAGGTTTCCATTGTGTGCCAGGCAGACGCCATACGGGCTGTTCACGTAGAAGGGCTGGGCCTCGGAGTTGGCGCTGCTGCCGGCGGTGGGATAGCGGAGGTGGCCCAGGCCCATGAAGCCGGGGAGTTCAGCGACGCGGGCGCCGTCGTTGAAGACGCGCGAGGCCATGCCGTTGCCCTTGCACTGGTAGAAGCGGCCGCCGGCGGCGCAGGTGACGATGCCGGCTGCATCTTGCCCGCGGTGCTGGAGCAGGTAGAGCGCATCGTGGATCTCTACGGCGGCCGATTGGGATTTCCTGGTGTTCTGTTCTTAGCCATGATGGTTGCAACCGAGGTCGCGCGAGGAGTTTTCTTACGGGTCCGCGTGGATCACGGCGATGATACCGCACATGTTGGATGTCCAGGAGAGCGAATGGAGAGTTCGGTCGGTTTATCTACTTTGCTGTTGATCGCCATGCGTCAGTAGGGGTCTTGAAGAAGCAGCGTTCAATGTGAGGAAGGAAGTACACGAAATTTCAGAAAGTCTTTGGTCGCTCATTCCCGAGTCGCAAGTCTAACATCTAAAAGTAAAAATGACTGGATCATCATCGTGGATAGGGAGGAACAAGAAGAAAATGGAGGCTCAACGTTCCATCACGGTTACGTACCTTATCAGACCCAGCACGAAGCCCGGGCGGACTGCGCAGAGAGAGACTCAGCGAAGGTGGGGTGTGTCGGAGGGGTGAAGGAGGGCCAGCGACGGCGTTAGTAGAGCGGGGCCAGGTCCATCTGGGCTAGGGCGGGAGCTGGCGGTGAATCGGCGGGCTGTTCGGCCAGGGGAATGCTGTTCCGAGTCGTAGAGGCACACGACACATGGTTCTTTTCAGAAGAGGCACGGTGAGCCTTTTTAGTGGGAGGTGGCCATGAGCAGCTTGGAAATTTTCACGCCGCACTTCGGTCTTGGCGCCCAGCTGCATATGCGCCATATGCGCCCTGCCATGACCTGCGGACTTCCAGGGACTGCCACTACTACTTCCTCCGCTTGCATCGCTCAGCGACCTCTCATTGTGGTCGATGCTGCCCACATGGCACGGCGATCACCGATTGCGACAATCTGGGGAAGAATGGCTGCAGCAGGATGACGGAATGCCTATTTCATCGTGGTGAATATCACCGCCGGTCCCCCACCCACAGAGATATAATGCGGAAAACATCGGTCAATGCCTTTACTGTACATCCGTATTCACTGGTCGGGGATGCCCCAGCAAACACTCCCAGGTACTATTCATGGTCCTATAAGCTCTAGAACAGTCAATCAAAACACATGCCTTTGCGGTGGATAGGAACATAGATTCAATAAATGTGCGCTCTATTTCTTTCTCACTGGCTTTGCAATTCGCTCGCTTTACAATAATCGCTTCGTGTCAACGAACCGATCCACCCCATTTTAGCACGACCTCACACGTCTCCGTAATCCTCTCATATCCGCCATGCTGCTCTCATTATCTCAATTCCTCGTCTCGATCATCTAGGCAGGCGTGCTCTTGCTGAACTGAATCAACCGCTTCACACCAACCTGTAGCATATTAGCACCTTCATCAGAACATGGATACGTCGTCACCACTTACCATCCAGTCGCTGCCCTCATCAGTCTTGTTCGTCATCAGATCCGTAAACAGCGCAGTCGCCTGATCATAGTTCCTACCCTGCAAGAAGTACGCCAGCTCCTTCATCTCCTCTATGGTATCCGGCTTCAGCAGGTCTTCGTTGTTGAGGTGGTTGAAGAGGATGTTGAGCCTCTTCTCCGTATCCGCAACGTGCTGCCTGTACTGTGCTGGAGCACGTGCCTTCACCCGCTGCATATCCGCATTGAGGATCTCGTAGATGGGCCGTGCGGACTCTGGGATATGGCTACGGTCGCCGGGAGCTGCTTATACATTAGCGTCGTGGTCATTCAAAAGAGCAGAAATCTACTCACGGTATTTGGAAGGCGCTTTCTGGGACTGGGCCGTTCCCGGACGCGAAGTAGGCGCGGGAGACGCACTGGGAGGTCCACCCTGAGGAGGTGCAGCTCGAGGCGGTCCTTGAGGCGGTCCTTGAGGCGGAGGTCGTGCAAAGCTTGCGGGGGGAGCTGGTGCTGCGGGAGTGGTGACCGGTGCATAGGCGCTCGTGGGAGGAGGTGCTACCTGGCGGGGTGGCGGCATTCCACCTTGTGGTGCGGATGGTGTCGTTCCGGGAGCGGGAGCGTACCGGTTAGATGGGGGTGCTGCAGCTGGTGGGGGATTGTACGGAGAGGCTCCACGCGGGACGGCCGGTTGCTGGGGTGGAGCAAAGCCGGTGGGCGGTGGAGCATAGGCGCTGCTTGGTTGAGGAGGAGCATAAGGACTGGTCGTCTGCGGGGGAGCATACGCCGTGGGTTGTGGAGGAGCGTATGCATTGGCAGCAGCCGATGAGGGCCGAGGTGCCTGCTGTGGAGGTGAGGTCACCCTAGGTGGCCCCTGAGGAGGGCCTTTGGGCGGCGGGGGAGGTGTTGCCCTGGCTCCAGGGGGATACGTTGGCGACATGCCCACAGGAGGCGGTCCCTGCGATGGCGCAGCGAAACCCGGCTGGTTGGGGAAGGGAGACGTTATCGCAGTTCCTGCGCCGGGAGTGCCTCTCCGAGACGCGGGCTTCGGTGGGCCAAAGTCGGGGGTATCATTCCAGTTGGGAATGTTGGCTCGGTTGGTTGCTGGCGGTACAGACGGTGAGCTAGAGAAGTTGCGTGGCGGCGGGGCAATAGGGTGATGTTGCTGTGGTGCTGGATATCCACCATAGCCTGGCTGAGGGATACTTGGAGGCTGATAACCAGCGGGAGTGTAAGCACTTCGTACGGGTGCAGGCGGCTGTGCCACAAGAGGGTTGGGCGGAGCATATGGTGAGCTCGTCTGCTGTTGCAAAGGAGCTGGCGTCGCTTGAACCGGTTGATAGGTAGGGACAACACGGGTCTGTCGCTGAGCAGCAGCAGCGGGTGCCTGCCTCTGAGTCGCCGCGGGCTGCACAGGAGCTTTCCTGGTCGCCTGCTTGACGCGGTTCCTAGCTACATCGGCGGCCGGGTACTTCGCGGGAAGAAGATCCAGGTACTTCTCAGCGATAGACAGTTGTCCATGGGCGGAGGCAATATCGGCGTACTCAACGTACTTGGAGTAGAGAGGCTCAAGCTTCCAATCGGCGTCCTTGTCGTGTTCTGCATCCTTGAACCCGGTAACTTGTCTAAAGACGGTAACCTTTTCGATGAAGTCCTGCAACGACCGAGCATGGATGGAGAAGCTATTGTCACCCTTGGACTGCTCGACGCTAGCAGCCTCGTTCTCCTGGAGCTCCTGTGCCCAATTGACAACGACCTTCTCCAACTTAGACCCAGCCAGGTAGCAGAAGGAAGCATCCTTTCGGAGAGACTTGTCTCCGCCCTCAATGGCCTCTTCCAAACGATCACCAAGAGCCTCGCAAAGATCCGGGAATTCGGCCTGGTCAGCGAACGTGCAGATGGTGGCCATGACTTCCTTCCAGTCCTTCAGGTCAGCATTGTGGACAACATCCCAAAGGTTCTTGCCCACAACGGAGGCCAAAAGTCGCAGATAGTTTGGTCCCTCGGCGCGCTGCTTGAAATATGCGGCTTGCGCTTTGGCGATGCTCTTCTCTCCTCCGCAGATGGCGATCATGAAGGCGTCCGACAGCCTGTCCTCCTTGAGCGCAACATCCAAGGCAGCGTCAAAGTTGCCTAGCATGAGCGCACGAGTGATCTTCTTATCCGCATCCGACTCGGATCCCGTGTAGATCTGGAACGGATTGTTCGTCTTGACTCCTTTCGATGCGGCAAGGTCTGAGAGGATGTTATCCCCACCATGCTCACCCTCGAAAAACGAAGCACCCTCATCAGCTGTCTCTTTCTTCTCAGCCGCCTCCTCTTTGTTTGCTTCAGCTGACTCCTCCTCTTTCTGATCAGCAAAACCGAGGTAGTCGATGAGCTTCCTGCGGGGATTTTCCGAAGTCAAAGTCTCAATAACCGTCCAGTCCGCCTTCTCTTCCTCAGTATCCGCCTTGGAGATCTTGTCCTCACAGAGGGCCGCAAGATTGCCCTCCTCCAACTTCTTGTTGAAAGCTTCGCTTGCCTCTCCAATCGCAGAGTCAACGGCGAAGGTCGATATGCTGATCCTCGGCTTGTGGTCCTTGCCGATTCCGAACCGCACCAACTTGCCTCCAAAGCCGAACGATACGCCAGCTCGTCGCTTGAGCCACTTGGGCGGATGTGGAAGGGAGAAGGATGCCCCTTGGGGTTCCACATGCGTCTTGGAGAAAAAGTCCTCGCCATCAAGCGCCTGGGATGTTGCTTTCGCCTGATCAGTGGCTCCGCCGGTATTCTGTAGAGTCTGTATGGCAATCTTGCCGTCGAAGGATGCAGTCGCTAGCAAGTTCGGGTTGGACGGGTTCAACCTGGTTTGGAAGGTCCAGTTGGTGACGACAGGGAACTCTCCGAGCAGCTCGCCGGTATGGGGATTCCAGGCAATTGTACGGTTATCCTTGCCGCAGGAGACCAAGATATCGCTATCTTGTGTACACCAGGAGAGGGACAGCACACCCTGGTCATGTCCCTGTAGAGTCTTCTCCGGAGCATTGGAGTTCCTAAGATCCCAAGCTAGGACGAGAGGACTCTGATCGACGGGTGTGGCAGTGACCAGTCTCGTAGCGACCTCCGGGTCCCAGGACACTGCGCTGACCGTCTTCCTACCATAATTGTTCAGAGTGAGATTCTCCTTCTTTCCCTTGACATCCCAGACCGTGACGAACCCCCCACTGCTACCCGTAGCAAGAATGTGGGGGACCTTCTTGTTCCAGTCCAGCGTCGTGTATTCATCAGGATTCGCTCCAGCCTTGCCCAGGCGGAAAGATTTCGCAGGATCCTCTAGATCGTGAATGAAGAGCTCTCCTTTTGCACCAGCCGAGGCGAGGATGTGCGGGCGGTAGGGGTTGAATTGGATGGCCTGGATGGGACCAGTGTGCTTGTCGATTTCCTCGATCCGAGCCTCGCTGTTTCAACTCAGTATTCTGGTTCGTGTGCTTGGTGCGGAAAGTCCTGACCTATCGCCTGCCCGCAGCTTCTCCGCATCCCAAAGGACCAATGCGCCGCTGTCCAGAGCGCCCGCTATTATTCCCTTGGGATACTTCTCGGTCGGCAGACTCCAAGCGATATCATTAAACCTGTCTTGCGCGTCAGTCCCGATCCTACAGAATCCCATAATTCCTCATCCTCAACCGACTTACCTCGAGTCAACACTGACGCTCGCAACAGGCTGAAGCTCCACCTCCTGGCTCGAGCTGTCCAAATCCAGTTCCCAAAGCTCCAACGACGTCTCATTCGAAAAGTCTGCGTCCACAGCACCAGCCTTGGTCCCCGTCGCAATCAATGGGGCGGTCGGGCCAGGCGACCAGGCGAAAGTGGCCGTTCGGGGAATCTCCCGTAGACGGACCATGGTGGGCGGGCGGCGGTGGATCGAGTTTCCGAGATGGCGGACGTGCAACCGAGGGAAAGGAAGAGAGAGGAAAAGAGATGAGGTAAAGGGTGAGACGGATTCAAAGAGAAAAACCTTCGACCTCCCTCAGTGTTCTGCGTGGGAAGTGTGCCGCAGAATGTGTCAGAATCTCGAACCTCGAGCTGTAGCTACCTGTCCTGACCACCGTCATAGGAGACGGCTTGGCATGGTGGGTCGGAATATCCGCATCACGTGGCTGGCTGTTGGATTCTCCAATCAACGACCACAAACATCCCTACCTCCCGTCGATATATTCGCAAATACAGAGAATAAAGAGAAGGGAAAGGTTTCGGAATGGCAGATTCCTCCCGCCTCAAAGCCACGGTCTTCGTTGGCGGCCTGGACATGGCCGTCACCCAGCAAACTCTCTACCACGCCTTCCTCCCCTTTGGCGACATCGTCGAGGTCAACTTGCCCAAGCCGGAGCTGCCCTCATCAAAAGAACCGCACAGGGGCTACGGTTATGTCGAGTTCGAGCATGCCGAGGATGCGAGAGAGGCCATAGATAATATGGATCGCAGCGAGATGTATGGGAATGTGATCAAAGTCGCGCAGGCGAAGCCGCAGAAAGATGTGACCGAGGGTTTGGGGAGTAAGACTGCGATTTGGGAGCAGGTTAGAGATCTACTGATTTGGATTCGCCATGGGCCTACTGACGTTGCACAGGAAGGATGGTTGGCGAAGCATGCTGTGAGCGAGGAGGATAGACAGGCCGCAGAGGGTGCTCAAGAAGCTCCGGGCCAGGGTCCAGTGGATGTTATGCAAGGACTCGAGGGTCTGGATGAGGCGGGGCCTAAGCCAGCTTGAGCTGTTTAGTCCTGCGTGAAACGTACAGATCTACGACGCAAGCTACGAGGACGCGAAGGAGGTGACTATATGCCTCCTCGAGACAGCGTTTCAACATCAGAGCACCACGCACGATGTGGTTGTGGGGGTTCAAGGGATCGCAACTCAAGACAGAGCGGTTTAAGAAAGGAAAGCACGCTGATTTCTCATTGGCATTCTGAGATACATCCAGGCTTCGGATCAAGGGAAGCCGTAGTAGCAGTAGCGGCGACGGGGAAAACTCGCCGGCAAGAACAGGAACGAGAGTAATCAATCAATCAATGGAGGAGCCTTCTAGCATATGCCTAGGAAATCCCTCTCAATTTGTACATCCGGTCTACTTTGGACCCTCCCTTCCCCTAGCGACCAATTTCTACTGTACAAGATGCCAATGTTTTACTCGCGGCCAGCCTGCCTCTTGAGACGGAGCGTCTTGTCAGACGTGAGCTTCTTGATCAGGGAGAAGATGGCGAAGCAGACGGCGACCCTATAGGGAGGATGTCGTTAGTACCAGCACTTCGGGCATGGGGTGAGGGGTAACCTTACGCGAGGACGAAGACTATCACCATATTAGCTCAATTGCTTTCAGAAGTCTGTTGAACAGCACAAGGCCACTTACGGAGGGGGAAAATTTCAGCGGGGATCTTCTTCAGCGAGCGAATACGCTGGGAGATGGTATGAGCTGTATCACGAATCAATCCACAACCTCCCTTGCCAATTGACACCCCAACGTACCAGTCTGCTCCTCCTTCTGCGGCCAATTAGCGAGAAGTCAAGCTTGTAGAGCACGCAGTGACACTCACGGGCACAGGCCTCATCATCCGCACCGTCTGGCGCATCCACATCTGGGGCGACTGACGCATCAGCATCTGCGGGGAGCGGCGCATGGCTAGCATGCGGGTAGGCTGCATGCGCAGAGCCCTCGAAGCCTTGAACATGTTGCTTTCGATTGCGGAAGAGAAAACCCTGGAAAGGTGGAGTGGAGAGGTGCGGTCGCAATGAGGTGTGTGGGATGGAGCGAGCTTCGAGCTTGACGTTTGGGGTGAGGTGAGGTTGGAAGCTCGCTCGGCAAGCGAACCAGCGTCCACTCCGGAAAATGCCGTGACCTGGTTGGACAAAGCGTCCTTCCTCCCTCAGATCGTACCACGGCCGAGATACTGCCAACGTCGTTTCGTCACTCTCCCAGCTACACACTCTACCACCCACCCACCCACTCCACTCTACCACTCCCAATTGCAATACCCACCGCAATCATGTCTGACGAGGAGAACGAGACCAAGCCCTTCAAGTTCGTCACTGGTGAGCTCTCCCCTCTCCCCCTCGCTCCACTGTCAGAAGCTTGCTAACCTTTGCTCTCCCACACAACAGCTGGTACGTCCTCCACCTCCCCATCCGCAGCTCCCACCGCATCGCAGCCGCACGCCTCGCACCCTCGGACCCCTATAGCCCCTCCCGCGGATGCAATTGATAGCTAACACGCGCCCGCCGCGCGCCCACAGGCTTCGACGCCCGCTTCCCGAACCAGAACCAGACCAAGCACTGCTGGCAGAACTACGTCGACTACCACAAGTGCGTCCTAGCCAAGGGCGAGGACTTTGCGCCTTGCCGCCAGGTAAGCTTTGTTTTGGAAGCAATTGGCTTGTTGGCAGTGGTGTTGATGATGGGCGTTAGTTCCTTTTGGCCTACCGCTCCTTGTGCCCGAGTGGGTGGACGCAGCGATGGGATGACCAGCGCGGTAAGCTTCCCCGTTGTGCGAATTGATGTTGTACGTGTGGGGACTGATGAAGTGGACAGAGGCGGGTAACTTCCCTTGCAAGCTTGACCAGTAGATAGCTTCGACAGCATAAATGCACGCATGGGAAGAATGAGCATGGAGCTCTGGTGGGGGTCGCGGGAATTCAGCATGCCAATTGGGTATCAGATCAAGTTATCAATCATTGTGGAAACAACTGTACAGTAGCGCTAGGCAAGGCAAACACAGCACTCTGATCCCATCAGCTTCCCGTTTGAGTCATTCGTGATTGAACGTTGGTGGTCTGTATGTCATGTTCACGTGAACATAACACGCCGATTCCAAGGTTCCCACTGGATGTCCGGTCCCATGGTCTAGTACCGATAAGTACCTAACAACCCTACCGTAGTAAGCTATCTCTTCGCATAAAATCCAAATTCACATACGCAACCGAATCCTTGGTTCACATATTCACCATCAACGCAGAAACATTGGACGTCTCACCAATTCCATTCGTAACCACCCCAGCTCGTACCTCATTACTATCCCATATCAATAAACTGCCGCCCAGATACATCGCTAAAGACAGTATCGCATATCCTATCAACAAACGCCATCCATAACAAAAATCGTAATGATATCCGATAGGTATCGTGCAGCCAAAGCAACGCAACAGAAGAAGAGCGGGGAAAAAAATGCTGCCAACAACCAAAAGCCAAAGAAAAGGAAGGAAGGAAGCAATGATCCCATCCCATCCCCAGCTCACTCCCGCCTCTCCTCATCCCAAACCCACCATCTTTCCATGTTCACGTCCCAGCCCAACACCCTAAATCCGCATATAATTCGTCGGCGTAGCCGCAGCCTGGTAGTTCTGCGCGGGCGGCAAGTGCGGGAGACGAGCTATTTCGCGAGAAAACCCTTAGCATCGATTCTCTTTTCGGCAGAAAGGAACGAAGCAATTTGCGAGCAGGTACTGGTGGTAGAAAAGAGAGTGCTACTAACGCTCTCGGAACCAATTGATGATTCTCCTGTTGCGCTCTCCCGCGCCGGCTGCCTCGAGCTGGACGCTTCGCTCGTAGAGGTCCTGGGGGGCAATGTCAGTCGGGTTCTGCTTATACCTCCTTTTCCATTTCCGGGGGCTTTCTAAACGGAAGAGGAGAGGGGGATAGGAAGGGAAAGAAGAGCACATACATCATCGTCCTTCAAAATCTTCGCATCCAGAATCAACGCCCTCACCTCCTCATTCTTGCCCATCACGGGATACGGCGTCCCCTGCGCACGCTGCACGCCAATAATCACCTCGCCCATAATCTCAAACTTCTTCCAATTGATCCTCTCCTTCCCCTGCACGCCACCCGGCGGCGCCTCCCTCGAGTCGCGATTCCCCGGCGCGCCCTGGAAAACGCTCACGCCGGGGTGCGGGTTGAAGGCTGGTGCTAGTTTCCTGTCGCCGACGAACGTCGAATTGCCCTCGGAGGCGGAGACGAGGTCCCGGCGATGTAGGGGGAGATAGGGGATCCGCTCGCCGGAGCTGTTTTCCCACGCGAGTCGGTAGGCGAAGTGCGATTTCTGGGTGCCCATGAGAATCTCCAGTTTCATGAAGTCCCTGGCGGTGCTTTGGGGCACCTGCTCCCGCGTGGCTACTAGTCGGTGTACGGCGGTGCCTTTGACGCCAGCCATGACGGCGCCCAGGCCGTTGTAGTTGTTCAGTTGGCGCAGGCAACGCGCGACTTTCATCCACTTCTCGAGCATGAGGGCGCGGTGTTTGGGTTTGTCTCTGAGGAGGATATAGTTCGTCACTAGGTAGGCGACGTGGTTGAAATGATCGATCATTCGATTGACGTTCTCGAGACTCTTGCATTTCTTCTTTTCCTCCGCGTTCATGCTGACGTGTCGGACGAGGTCGCGAGGCCGTATCGAAGAGAACATGATCCAGTCGATTCGGGTCAACTCCCTCGCGATGTCTTCTTCAGAATGGACCATGAGTTGATGCCATTGGATCTTGGAGAGAGGTTTGGTGGGGTTCGGTTCGAGGAGCTTGGCGATCTTTTCGTTCTTCTCGACTTGGTTGAGTAGATTCTGTGCTGAGCTTACCGAGGAGGTAGTCGTAGACCGTGATGCGCCTGTCATCGTCGTTCTCATGCTCGGTGCTATGGAGAGCCGGTTATCCGTCATGGAAAGATGGCCAATCGCTCTCGAGAACTCGTCATCCTCAGAATCTTCATCCAGGACGTTATGGAAACTTGGGATCTTGTTCAACTCATCTCGTTGACGGTCGCTACACGCCCAGTCCGTGTCATCATCTTCGGTCACAGCTTCCAGGTCGTGGATCATCTCCCTTGCCGCTACCGCAAACTCCCGATTGCCAGTAAGACTCGACACAAACTTGCGAATCATTCTTCTCGTGGTTGGGTATGCGAAATCGCCTGGGTAGTGGCTGACCCATTGCTGGAGGACGGTGAGGTATCGGAGCTGAGCTATTATCCGTATTACTCGTGGATTCGTATCTCCGTTCAATGCATCAAAACGCTTGAAAATGGCCTCCAAAAGTTGGCCCGGTGTTGCAAATTTTCGGTATAGTGCGAGAAAAATAGACACAAACTTGGTGTCTGACTTGGATAACGGCTGAGCTAGTAGGCGGTCAACTAGCTGGTCAAAGGTATATCCGTTCTCATCTGACGGTTCCCGAGAGATTATACTCTGACCACCATCGGACGCTGGGCTATCAGAGTCATTTGAATCATAACCAGGAGATTCTTCAAGATCGAGGAAAGTGTGGCCTGGCGTTTCGCTCGATTTGTATCTGTGACTTCTTGCCTCGGAAGACTTGGGTCGACGCTGTGAAAGAGAGAATTCGGAGTTCGCCCGCTCGTGTTTCCGGGCTGCCCAGTCGTCTTTGCGCGCAACATGGCGCACAGCGGAAGAACTGGCTCGTGGGCGTGCCATCGATGCCTGCGATCGGGCTATCCAAGATTGTCAGCGATGACTATTACGCATAGTGGCACAAAATTTAGGCCTTCTTGCCAGCCGAATACGAGTGCTACAGATGATGAAGCCACTTACGTCGTTTTGCTGCTATTGCGGCTCGTGCTATGGCAGAAAGGCACCTCTTATCCACATCCGGTGTCGCCTCGGATGTCTGAAAAGTCGTTATCTCTCCCAGGAAAGACTTGGCCTTCTCTTCAACGACTGCAGGGTCCACATCTCGATGCGCGGGATGTTGGTCGCATTTTGTTCCCACGAGAACGAAAGGCATTGAGTTCTTCGCCAATACACCTGTTCGATACGGTCAGCCATTACATTCTCCGGTGCGCTGATCGCAATGCTAATACTGACTCAGCATTTCTGGTACTCTGACCAGACTGTCCTGGTCGGTGACGTCGTAGATAGTGATGGCACCGTCAATTCGCGGAGTCGCATAGTCCGCAACCGTCTCCGGCCATTTTATGTTGTTTCGCTCCCCGATATGTATGTCGTTGAAACCTATTTCCAAGAACCGCACAACATAGTATCCTTCGTCGATTCTCATCTTTCGTGAGGATATTGCTGAAGTGACCGGGTGGGGCAAATTCAGGGCTCGTCGAATGAACATGGACTTTCCTGTGCCACGGGCACCGATAACGGCTATGTTCAGGTCCTGCATGGTCGAGACAGAATCGCTCATTCCGGACTACAATCACAGGTCGCGTCAGCCCGGAGCTCAAACGATGAATAGATCCATGCTAGCACCTACCGCAACAGACTGCACAGGGGACTTTGGGCTTGACTCTGAAGCTCCAGGTTGGCGGTTCTTCACAAACGTAGGGGACAGAGGTCCCTCCGTATCCGACGAACCATCCACCGAGCTCGACGATGGCTCCCTGGCCGCCGAAGACCCAGAGTGGGGGAAATTGAAGCGCTGAAAGAAGGGGTCCCCCGCGATCTCTTCATCTTCTCCGAGCTCATGACCTGGTACCTCCGCCATGTTTTCGGCTGTCCCGATGCGATTTCTCGGGACCAAAGGGGCCGAATACGCTCGCGATTTCAGTCCGCTGGGCCGCTGAGCTGCCGCATCTGCGGTCGCCGCTGCCGCGCTTTCTCTTCGTGGGGGATGCATGTTCTGAGCGCTCTTCGACTTCTCGCCTCGCTTCGATGACGCGTGTTCCGAGGACCGAGTCCGCGGACTCTGGAAGGTTTGTCCGGCAGAGCAAGCGGCCCTGCCGCTGATGGGCATCTGGTGGCAAGCTCAGATCCCTGGGAGGGGGTAGGGGCCGCTCAGACAGGCAGCAGATCTCAGACGATAGCCTGTGCGACGTGATGGAGGTGAGCTTGTGACAGCGTGCCGGCTGCAATTCCGAGCGGGGCCCTGCTGCCAGACATTGGAGAATTGAAGCGGAAGGCGGAGAAGGAGCGAGAGGAGGGAGCAGTCGAGCGATCCGAGTGTTGCTGTGGTGCAGCGAGCGACGGGATTTCCTCCGTCGTCGAACGTGGGGAGGAGTGGTGGTTGATGAAGAGGCGTGGGCGCCAATTGCGGTTAGCGCTGCCCCTCACAGCCAATTGCGACTTGGGGACACCAAGCAACCACAAGCTCAGCGCCTCACAGACTGTGACAGAACGCCCCGGACGACGCCAGCAAAACCTACTGTCCACTGTCACTTTCTCATTCAGCCTGTCAGGACGCGGATATGTCTGGAAGCACCTCTGGACAGCTGCTCAGCCTCGTCTTGGGACCATTCTCGGCTCGGCTACTATGGCATCTCCAGGTTAATTCTCTGCTGTGGTACCCCTCCTGCCGGCACGCAATTCCCATATGATCGGAAGATATTGGCAACTATCGAGCTCTGGCCAGTGGCCTCTCCTAAGGTGGAGAAGATATACAGGGTGCACGTATACCAATATTACTCAGTGCTCAGCCAATCGAAGAGCGACTGTAGCAATGCATCGGCGAGACGGCTATAACCGAGTGCTCATGGTCGGCGAGGAGTCTGGATCCGCTGTGGACCCTGATGCCGTCCTGTTAATAACTCTATATCTGTGCTGCCATGCTTTTTCTTATTAGATGATGTGGCAATGTACCACGAATGCGTCTAGGTGCGTGGCGTATCAAGCGTTATGCAGTGGTCTGTTCCTCTGCATTTCCCACTATGCGAGGTGTGGATCACCACGACTTGGCAGGGCTGGAGGAAACTTTGGGAGAACAGGTGCACGCCAAAAAAATGTTTTTTTAAGTGACAGGTGAATCATTAGAGCGTGTCGCTCCTCTACCTCTTGAACTCAGGATCTACCTAGGTATCAGGAATCCGGATTCATCACGTGACGAAGTATTTCACCACCCGGGCACACTTGCCTGCACCCCTGAGCCCTTTCGTGAGCGCCAACTTGTCAGTTTTTAGCACAAAACTCCAGTCAGAGAGTGTAGAGAGTGGAAGGATTCGTGACAACGAACAGAACTCAAGCGCCACGATTTTCAACCCCAGAATTTAAAAACTGCACCTGTGAGGTTTCCTAAGACACGCTGGGCTGTTCTACATTATTTATTATTTATTATCTAGTATCACAAATCAGATAGCACCTCAAAACTGCAAAAGTACGTAAAAGCATCACTATTCCAGCAGCGTACCAACATTAGACAACCCCATCGTTGGACCTGTCCTAAAACAATATCATCAGTCTCTATCCTGGATATTGCGGTAGAAGGCAACCTACCACATAACACTTTGTCCCGACTAGAAATTGGGAGTGCGTTGATTCTTGAATGCAGTTGCGTCGCCAGATGGATCACTTGGGCGTCGGTCTATTTCAAAGCCCAATCATCCGGAGAAATAGTGGGAATATACAGGGAGCATACTCGTGCGGGGAGGTTGGGTCGGTACGGACGCGGCCGCAGAAGTATTGGGCCGTCTGGGAAGCCAGACCACTTCTTTATCCAGCAACATCAACCCGTTCTTCATCTGCTCGCCGAATCTGCAAAGGGCCCTGTAGTACACGATGATGCCGCTGATGACGCATTGCGTCAACCTGAGGTAACTTGCCAACCCTAACAAGAATCTCGGGATCCTGTGGTGCGGCGCGGAGTGTCGAAGCCGAGAGATTTGCTCGCGAGCGGATAGGAACCAGGGTATCATGCAGTCCCGTATCGGTGTCCAAGAGAGTGAGCGTGGGATTTTGAAGAGTTGGAAGTAGAGGCCGGAGGGGATGGAAAGTGTGTCCATGGGGCAGAGATGGAGTATTTGGACCAAAGCGGCGACCTGCTCGTCGTAGTCCTCGTCGTCGTCGTCGTCGAAGGGCCTAGTTGGCATCGTCTTGAGACAATAGGGGAGGACTGCTTGGGCCGACATGGTGTTGATGCTGCTGCCAGGGGCTGGCTGGACTGAGACGGTGCTGGCAGATGTATTCATGATCTGAGTGAACTGAAGATGAGTCGGAAGTGGCCGATTCTCAAAGAGTATGTGTCAATTCGGGTGGCTGCAGGACAATGTTGAAGACTCTGCGCGGAGCGACAGCGGCATATTGTACATTTGGGGCTCCCGGGATTCCCGCACCTAGGTAAGTAAAAGGAGGTAAGTGTAGGGGAAGGCACATGCGTAGCTACTTTCGCGCTATGATCACTCCAGTCCAATCCATTGCGAGATCGAACGGATCGGTGGACTTCAACGGCCCGACCCAGCGAGCTCGGCACATGCTGGTGGGGAGACATAGATGATGCACCGAGCAAAGAAAATCCGTCATCTTAAAGACAGTAGTGATACAGCTTAAATTTCATACACAGTCAAGCAACTGCTCGGTGGAAAATGGCCATATAACCGTGAAGGTTGCGTTGTCGGTGTGATAGACTATTTTTGACATCGATATGGCGGACTAATCGCACGCACTAGCCGGAAGCTACCTAACGTCAACAGGGGTAATTACACTTTATGTAGACTAGTACACGCATCATAGTGCTCTACACAGCCGCACACGTGCTTCAACGCTTACGGGCCGACCCTTAGGCGGCACTATACAGTCTGTAAATAGCGTACAACGCTGGCCACGTGCCACCAGCACGCTCGACTAAGTTTTGCTAGTATTGCCGTGGGTAACGCCGCTGGGCAATGTAATCAAAGTCGCGTCCAACTTTGAAGCAGCCGTTGACCCTGCCCGATCACCGAACATTCAAGGCACAGGACGTGTCAACGGCATTCACGTATCGACCTCAGTGGTTTCACTTCCTCTCCTCAAGAACCATGGTTTCTGAATTGTCCCTCCGTTTGCTCGTCATATCGTTCGCCCCTCCCCAGCAACTGCTCGTGACAACACCCTCTAATCACTGCCATTAATCATGGCAACTATTAACAGCTTGCTGTCACCAAGCCCGTGACATCTCTCTCCCTGAAGAACAATCTTTCACCATGGACCCCTTTACATCCCCCTGATACTCCTCTCGCAATCTTCCTCTGCGTCGCCATCGCCCTCGTCAAGCAAACACTTTTCCTCACCTATACCCCAACACCACCATGCCTACAAAAGAAGAAGCAGAAGAGATTGCAGAGCGCATGGCATCGCGTCTACAGGAATACAACAGGAATTCCGGCAGTCCGCAGCGAAGCAGCATTCCGAAACTGGTGCTCGAGCTCTCCGTCGAGGCAATGAAGATTCATAGATTGCGGCTGGAGGAACGAGCGAGGGAGTCGAAGGCGAATAAGGCAGCTAACAAGAAAACGGGTAGGACGAGGCAGCGTGCTGGCGAAGAGGACTCCCTTAGGCCGGAGCGAGAGAGGGGACACTCGCGTCGTCAGCATCAGGATTCGACAACTCAGGACCGTCAACTGCATGATTCCCAGACGACGGATAGCGGCGCAGAGCCAGCCAGTGAGAGTAGTGTCCCTACAAATTCTTCATTAGAAGATCCCGAGTCTCCGCCGCGGGAGAGGCGGAAGCGAAAGGGAAGACGTTCGTCACCTGTTGGCGATCCGCCCAAGTACAACTTCAAACCAGATTTGACACTCGGCTTTGGAACTCACCTTCGAGAATGTATGGAGTACGAGTCGAGGTGTATCGGTAAAGAGCTGCGTAGAAAGGAGAGACGCGCGAGGCGAGACGAGCGTGCGAGAAGATTAGCGGAGAGGGGAGAAGTGGTGGAAAGCCCGCCCAGCTCAGGTGGAGGGACCGACAATCATGAGAGTCAACAGCTTGGATCTAATCGTCTGATCGAGGGGTCAGAAAATCCTGCCGGCTCGGGTCAAGGAACCGAAGTACATGCGGCCCATCATTCCGCCTCGCTCAATTATGGCGGTGAGCGGGATATTCCCCCTCCGGCTGTACCAGGCGGCGAGTATCGTCCAGCTCAACTCTACTACAGTCAAAGAGATAATCCTCAGCAGACGCGCAACTCAGTACAATGCAGTGCCAGTGGGAATCCTCGAGAAGAGAGTATACGTACTCCCAGTAACACCCCACGAGGCACGCCTTCAGTAGCCAGCGCGCAAAGTATCCCTTATCTACGGTCCGGCCAAGAAAGCCCACGGTGGGGGAGCTATGAGAGCTTTGCACTGGCTGATACTATAAAAACAGAGAGCACCGCTACAGGAGGCTCCGACAGGACCGCGAGAGAGGGAGATGCAGCCCCACTCCCCTCTTGCCGGTCGAGACCATCAGAGATCTTTCCTATGGGTAGTGCAGTTGCGTATGAACGGAACTCCCATGCTGATCTCGTGGAGCAAAGGGAGAGGGAACAGGCGGAAAGTTCTCGATCGGCACAGGGGAGGGGACAATCTCGTCTTACAAGTACGTACAGGGGGATTCGCTCAGGAACTACCTCTAGACAGACGCAGGGAAAGCACACGAAGCCCCTTTCGAAATTTTCAAGACAATCAGAACGCCCAACAAAGAGCAGCAGTTCAGTCATTGGCTATGAGCCTAATCTGCAAGGTGATCGAGTCGAGAGAATGGAAAGGGAGCAGGCGGAAAGTGCCCAAAGGCCGCCAACACAGCGCACTGGGCGGTCCGGCGAGGCAAGTGGCAGGGGAGTGGGTCGAGATGGGCCAAGTTGGAGCTTTGATAATATACCCTAGTTTCAAGTGTTGAACACATAGATATCGACTATATTACCCAGTGCGGGACGCGTCCCGCAAGATCTGCGAATCCGGTGCTTTTACTGTTCAGCATATAGTCCCAGAATATCATGTATGTAGAGTCGGCTTCATCCCCGAATGTATTCTTCAACTTCTGGCACTATTGTATTAGGAGCAAACTTCACCTTTTTGATCCTCTTCGAGTGAATACCAATCTTGGAGTTCAGAATCTTTTCAAATTCTTCCGACCACGTATCGATCTTCCAGCCACCGTCAAAAAAGTCTGGCCGGAACGTCATCGCTTGGATAGGCCCCCCGGTGCAGCCCCTGATAGGGAAGTAAGCGCACTCCTTGGCGCGACCTAGACATGCATCATCAATGGAGGGGGTCGTCCCAAGTTCCGATTCGTCTTCGCCATCAACGCTGATCGGAAATGTCCAAGTTGCGATGCCATGAGGCGGGAATCCGCGAGCATTCTTCTGCATCAGATCGCGTGAACGCGAGGACAACTTCGCTACGACGCTAAGGACTCGAATCTTATAGTGGCTGCCATCCAACACAGTACCTGTTGGAAGCTTAGGTCGTTCAAAATCGCCTTGGATGAGATGAGAACAATCACCCTCAGATGGCGCTACTCGCTATGTCATGTTATATCCCTGAGTTTCAATTTGTAGCTCCTGAATAAATAGGTTGAGGTTAGAATAAGCGAGGAAGAGCAAAGCTGAATCGCAATTAGGAGATGATGCCATAGACTTCCCCTTTTCAATTTACCACTGACATAGTGACAGGTGATATACCCTGGCCGTGCACCATATCCATCCATCTCAAACAATCGTCTCTAACCGCCTCCCAACTCTTTTGGATCGCCACAGTGTCGTCCATTGTGAGCACGACCTCCTTCCAGACATCGACGTTGTCGGTGACATTCTGCAAGCTCGTAGTCATCTCGGTCACGGTTTCAGTCAGGGCATCAACGCCCTTAGCGACGTTAGTGAAAAATGGCTTGACGCTCGTGAGGTTATCCTTCGAAATTTGGAGATCGTTTCTGGTGGCCTTTAGTGCCTCGATGGTCTTAACGATATCGTCCAAGCTGAGGCTGTCAAGGACGAGCTTAATGCTCGCCGCTGTCAAGGTTGCGCCAGCAGCGACCTTGGTGGCCAGCGCTACTGCGGGCGCGACAGGACCAACTACGCCACAGGCAGCTAGTAAAGCGCCTGTGGCGAATGCTATCGCGATGATATCAGCGATCTCCCATATGATCTTATCCCGAAGAGCCTTGTTCGCCGTGTCAATCTGTGTATCAAGACCCGCTATCTTGCTGCTGATGTCGTCAATATTGTTTGAGATGATGCTGACGATGTTTTCGAAATCTTTGGAACTAGCTTCGAACTTGTCGGAAGTGCTCTGTGCAGTCTTAAGCGCCTCGCGCAGAGATTTGAGCGTATTGTTGATGAATACGTCTATCGGCAATTTGCCTTTCTGTACGTTTTGCGCGCGGAAGCCTTGCAAAGTGGAGAGGCAGTATAGCTTCTCAACCGTGTCGTATTCCATAGCGACCATCTGCACATACTATGAGAAGCGTTAGTGACGATATACATCTTTGACTGTCAGGAGAATCTTTAAAAGCCATACCTCCCGCTTCAGGTTGGTGGCAACATCGAACAAAGTTGCTTTGCTAACTTTGGCGTCATCCCAATATCCGACGATGTCTTGGATCCATGGTAGACCGAGGACTACGTTGATCTGGTTGAAAGTGTCATCGCATTGCTTTGATTGTGCTAAAAGCGTGTCACTCAGCGTATTGCTTGAGGAAACAGCAGCCACAAGCTTCTCCTTGTTGGCGATCGAATTTTTCGTCCCAGAAGCTCTTAGCATCCTCGGCGCTGCTTTATCCACGGTCAGTAGAGTGGTTGGGCTGTGGGCTCCAATGATTGTCAGTACATCATTGACGTTGTTGGTGAGCTGAGCCCATTCAACCTTCATGAATGAAGAATAAAGGTTGGGATCCTCCATCAGCTGGCCCTCGACACCGGTCAAGATATTGAAGATGAATAGCATATCATGGCTGACTTTCTGGACCATCGCCTGCCATGTCAAAGTCTCGCTGCCAAAGTTGATGCCGCTCGATTTACTATCATTTAGTTCGACAATCACCGAATTTAGGTTGTTGACCGTAGAGTTGAGTTGATCCCTGATCTTTTTCTTTTCGGTGGCGAACCATGCGGTTGCGGCGATTGGACCTCCCAGACATACGTACCAAGGAGGAGACAAACTCGTCCTGTCTGCTTCGGCCTTCGCATATGCAGCATTAACCCGACCACCGAAGGTGGCAATTTGACTATCCAAATCCTGCTGGAAAGCCTGCGCCTGGTGATTCACGTCGACAAACGCATTGTTAGCCTTGGCAGAGCTGTCTTCCGCTGCCTGACAAGCTTTAACGGCCGCATCCTGATACTTTCGCGCCTCTGCCACCTGGTCGCCAATTGGTAGACTTGGATACTTGTCAGCCCAATATTTTGCTGTTTGTCCAAGTTGCAGGGTCTGCTGGAGCAGCGCGATCACCTGAGGTCGACACGCATTGAGACTGCCTTCCACCACATTGGCGCTTCGATCAAGGTCCGGTACCGGGAGCAGCGCGATTTTATTGCTGATATTCGTACCCACGCGGTTGTTGAAACCAGCCCACATCGCTCCAGCATTAGTCAGGCCTGGAATATCAGCCCAGAGGCCGGTAGACACTTGCGCAAACTCCTCTGTGGAAAGACTGACTCGATTCAGTACGGCGGCGCGGTGGATAATTTTGAAGTAGTCTTCACGGCGACCATCGGACAGCGCCTTCCGGGCCTTTTTGACAGCGTCATGGAATTGTGCATTTGTTGAGTGAGCCGTTGCCATCAATCTCACAGGTTGGGGTGCAGTACGTAACCTCAACTCATTAGTGGTCGGCAGCACAATCCCTTGCTTACTCATAACGTCCAGATACGTAGTGCAGGCCTTGGTCATCTCGTCTGTCATCGTGGAGGCAGCATCGATAGAAGATGTGTCAGCCAGTATATCTGCACCGAGTTGTGCAGCTGTCGCATCATCCATCTCCTTGAGCGCGCTCGCATCTAGGTCCATACGACCAAAAAAGGCATTCAATGTCTCGTACAATTTGCCTAGATCCTGGAAGCTATTGACGACCGTCTGTAACTCGTCGATTGCCGTATTTGTGGTGGCAATTTGGGATTCGGTATTTGCAACGTCTGCAGCTGCGTCCCCTATCTTCTTGGACAATACGCAAGCTGACACGATGCCGCCAACGAGAAGTGCTCCAGCGGCGACGCTAACCCAGGTCTGCATAGTTACGGCGCCGATCACAGCGACCACAATTGCTGCATGATGTCACAGTTGTCAGAGCGAGACTTTCTTCAAACCCTGTTAGAAGGGAAGAATGGGTTACTTACACAATAGCAGTGCGGCAATCGCTCCCCAGAGAGCAGCTTGGAGCTTACTGAGGTATTCTTCTTGTACTTTCAAAGCTGCTTTCAATCCAGTGAGCTTGTCGTGAAGTGTAGTAAGCAGTATCTGGAGTTGGCCTTGGACATCCTTCAATTGAGAGGTCATGATAGTTATCGGTGTCTTCGCGCTGTTGGCAGCGCTGCCAAGGATGTTGGCCCAGACCAAAGCGTGGCTGACGTACTCCTTCCCTTCCTGTATGGCAGTTGTGTCGTCAGGGCAGTTCTTGTACATGGCTGCTGCATCTTTCAGCAGTTTAAGATACGACTGGTGGGTGAGACCAAATGCACGCATCTTATTCATCAGTGGTATAACCGCTGTCTGTGTCTCAATATAACGAGATCGGAGCGTGCTAGTTAGGAGATGCAGATCTAGCAACACTCCTGGAGAGGCGACTCCAATGTTCTGGACTCCATCGAGTTTAATCCAGGCTTTCCAGGAATAGCTCCCGGGATCTTCGTCGTTCTTTGGAGGCTCGACTACGCGTTTCCACATAAGGCCGTCTGCCCGGACTGCAATAGGACCTTGTTCAGTGGCAGTGAGGTCAGTGATAGGCGCTGGAATCTTGGTTTTATCTGAGATGGTGTAGCTGCGTCCATCAAAATTGGGGCTGAGGTCCCAAAAATTCTGCTCATCGTCATAGCCGACCAGCCGGTTATTCCAATACGTCATCAGTTTCCACTGCGGTCTAGAGGGGCCTTCCTCAGAGGCTGTGAAATTCAGCGTTGTGAATACGTTGGTGGCTTTTATGGTGTCACCATCGAGGACTTGCAGAGTCGAGTCATGGTAGAGTATGAGGAGTTGGAAGTCGATGGCGGAACGATCGGCAGAGAGAACCGCGAAAGGCATAACCGCAGCCAGATCAGCTGATGGTAGCGCTTCGTCACCGACATAATTCCAATCATCATTGTACATGTATGGCCAATTATCGACGGCCCTGGCCAGGAGCGGATCTCCCGCAAATCCCGCTTTGACGCCCTCGCGGTGCTTCTTGTACCAGACCTTTCTTCCAATGGCCATATAGAAGTCACCCTTATATGGGAAAAAATGGACCTTGTCGTTAGGGCCTACTGCGACACCAGCCGGAAGAGTGCTGAAGACCGCCCACTGGTCGGTTGGCGGTTGAAGGGGAATCGCGTTCAGCTTGGTGTTCACGTACATGATCGTCTGGTCCTTCAGGCCGATTACAGGGACCGTATTGAGAACCGCACTGAACTGGTCTAGGTATGGCTTTTTCTTTATTTATATGTTAGTATGGTCTCGTGTCTTCTTAGTGATCTCGGGTGCGAAGAGAAAGGTACAGTGATGCCGGCTATTAGAAAGGAATAGAATATAAGCATACCAGAACCGTATCGAAATTGTCCAGGATAGGCGCTGCCTTGTTCGCCATTTCCGATAAGGTAGGGACGGAATCGGCAAGAGTGGGTCTTCCACCAGCCATTTTTTCGGGTGACATGGTCTTTTTAATATCGTCAATCTTTTGCTTGTTTTCCGGGGAAAGCTCCGCTGTATTTGTGCGAGCAAACGTTTTCGTTGGAACAGGCACCCTCTTAGAGGCACGTATGGTGTCAATGGTCCCAGTAGTCCCGTGTCGATTTGCAATGCTCCTTCGGAGCTGTGAAAGGGTGGAGTCAACTATGCTGACAGCGTGATCGAGGGTCCTCAAGGCCTATGTAGTATGTTAATAACTTTAAATAAGCATTGGAGGAAAGAGGGATGACCTGACCTTTTCTTTGGCAATGCGACTCTCAGCCTCCTCGGCTGGGGTAGTAACAAAATCTCCATTCTGGATTGCTTCATCAATAGTGAGCTTAACAGCATCGGCAGCAATGAGGGCGTGGCTGATAGAGGACATGATTGCTGAAGGCAATCGACACAGGTGAAGATTTTGGATTTGTTATGCCTGGGGGCAACTTGGCTGGCCTTGATGGCTGGATTGAGTTCTCCTCGAGATAGCCGGGTGGATGAACGAAGAATCGATAGTACCGGGGGGG
>JAFHBW010000087.1:0-81747 GCA_019022765.1 Westerdykella sp. P71
TCATCCAAACCCTTTGGAGCCTTATCGAATCCAAACTGTTACCAGGCATCTGCAAGCTTTGCGCGGCCATTACACTTATAGCTTGTCTATAGAACCAAATAGACACCTTCTTGTAAGTCTAGATCTCGTTACCCTAGTTAATGCCTTATGCTATAGCAAATGATCACCTTGCAGACGACCATTTCCCATCCACGCAGTAGCATCTTTCTTTCCATACTTGGGTGACTCAGCAGTTGTTGTAGGCTAGAAGCAGAACGTGGCGGGCGTTTATCTACCCCGCACAACCGCGAAATGGACATGGATGAGTAGCTATGAACGCATGAGGATGGTAGGACATTCTTGACCCGAAATTCAGAGTACAACTGCGTCTCATCACCGACCTGTCAGCTAATTGAAAACGATGCATATCGTCATCCACGTCGCCTTACACCACAACCGTCCTTTTTTCCGTCTGGGACATTTTTCAAAGCTGTACTGGTGTTCGCGCATGACCTCGGGTGGATGATGGCTATTGCGTCTCCATTTGAGACCGTGACCAACCGTCGACTGGGCTTCATTGTTAAATGCAAATACACATGCTTTGAACACTAGCTCCAGTTGTTTCCTGTAGGAATGATAATGGGGCAGATGTGTTGGGGTTGAATTAACGTTAGCCTACTGCTTTAAAGGGCAAGACCAAGCGGGCGCTAAAGCACTTTAGTAATCGTTCAACTATCTTGGAGTCTCCGACTGTCTCTCCACCGTCCACCCCTTATCGCTCGGGGTTTGTTTTCATCTTCCCTATGCAGAGATATCGCCCTTCCTTACCTCCGCGAGTACATATGGCTGCGTGATATAGAACGAGCCTCGGACCACTACTGGCCCGTTCTTCACGGCATAATACGCAAGTTGATCCCAAATACGAAAGAAGGACCGGGGGCAGTCCCAGGGGCCTGGACATTGGGCTCCGCTTTACAGTGTTCACGTCGGTTTGTCGGAATTCCGTCGAAGGAAAAAGTGCCTCAAACCCAGCAGCGAAAAGGGACAAGACAATCGAAACCTTTGCCGCTTACGATGTTTTTCCTGTCGACTTCCCCAGTTCGCAAACCACCGTCTTGATCATATGTATCGGAACAGCTAAGTCCGCCCCCGCCAGCTCGGTTCGAAATATCCAATCGGACGCCAACCCACAGACCGGCTGTTCTGCGTTTACTTGAAGGTGGGGGACGGAAATGGTTAGAAAACGCCATCAATATTGATGCTTGAGGATCCGTCTTTCCTGAGGGCTTGCCGCCCACGTGCGCTTCAGTCGCTTGAGCGCGTCTGCACCCTAAATAAGGTTGCACGAGCATCCCGCGACCGTGGGTCCCTACATTTCTTTGCAGCCTGTCCTGGCTTCTGGGACCTCCCACCCTCCCAGCCCTTTCAATCTCACACCGGCGGACTGGACGTTCAGATATATGGATCGCGTTGCAATTTTCCTGGTGAGCGCATTCGCGCTGCAATGCGTAGTCGCGGAGCCAATTCCTTTAAGCCCAAGAGGAGCTCCCTCGGTCGATCTAGGCTACGCTGTCTATGAGGGATCATATGATGCGTCCTCCAAAGTCAACAGCTTCAAGGGGTACGTCTCTTGGAAGTGTGGGACCATTGATCATGCCCATTGACACGAATATGCAGAGTTCGATACGCCGCTCCCCCACTTGACAATCTGAGATGGGCAGCACCACAAGCTCCTGCAACGAACAGATCGGGTACTATTTCGGCTCTTGAATATCCTCCAGCTTGCCCACAGACTGGCGCGTCATCTGAGACGCCTCCCCAATATGGCTTCATCTCAAGACCTGGCAACGAGGACTGTCTGTTCCTGAACGTGAGTCTACGGCTTCTTTTCTGGCGCATTTCTTAACCCTCGTCACAGGTCTTCGCACCCGCGAACGCCAGAAACCTGCCAGTCTTTTTTTGGATCCGTAAGTTCTTTTGCTCCATTCTAAGGTACACTTGCTGATCGGTACGACTTAGACGGAGGAGGCTATGGGCTGTTTTCTTCGACTGGTCTTGATCCAACTGAATTCATGACCACTAACGGCAACTCATTTGTCTCTGTCGTCATTCAATATCGCTTGGGCGCATTCGGTTTCTTATCCGGAGAGGATATCAAACAAGATGGCGCGCTTAATGCAGGCCTGCTCGATATGAACTTTGCTCTGCAATGGGTCCAGAAATATATCCAGAAATTTGGTGGTGACCCCACTCGGGTCACCCTTGCAGGCGAATCAGCTGGTGGAGCTGCAGTTTTGTATCAGGCTATGGCGTACGGTGGAAAGCAAGACAAGACCTTGTTCAACAATGTAGCCAAGCCCCTCCCTCATTTATTCAGCTGCTGACACTCCGTAGGTAATAACTGCAAGCCCATGGATCCCTTATCAGTACAATTACAATGATGAGGTGCCCACCAAGGCCTACGATGACTTTGCAGAGGCTGCAGGATGTCAAGGCGCATCCGACACATTGCAGTGTCTTCGCGCTGCCGATACCGCCGTCCTGCAAAATGCTAGTGCCAAAGTGTCGGAAGCAGGCCCCTTCGGTACTTTCGCTTTCCTTCCGGTGACTGATGGTACTTTCGTCCAGAAACGACCCACGGAGCAATTATTCGCAAAAGCTGTGAAAGGGAAGCGTCTCCTATCTTCGAACCTGGCTCACGAAGGCGTTCCTCTAAGCCCACCAACCGCCAAGACCCTTCAAGCATTCCGTAACTACGTCGACATCACCTTTCCCAACTTCTCCGATGCGGATAAGGCTGCACTCGAGCAGCAATACTCCTACGCGGGTGACGACAAAGATACCGACCACTCGGCACCACTCTTCGACACTACAGGTGTATCGGGACCCACTGCAGTAAATCAATCCGTTCACGCCACTGGCCAACAGCAACGCGTATTCAATGTCTTTGCAGAATATGCGTTCGACTGCCCGAGCTACTGGCTAGCCTCCGCCTTCCCCGAAGCTTGGAAGTATCAATGGAGCGCTCCACCGGCATACCACGGCTTCGATCTCAATGCGTTATGGTCTAAGGGCCAGAAAACACCTGGTCGGGACTTCATCCACGCTTTTCAAAAGATCTGGGGTAATTTCATCACTGCGAATAACCCTGTTATCTCCATATCGGACGCCAAAGGTTCTAAGGGCAATGCAACCGTACCGGTGGGTCCATACGGAAAGATCAGCTGGCCACAGTGGAACGATTCCAACCCTACGCTTCTCAGTCTCAACTTCACCGGTGGAATGCCGGTGTACAACACCCCCACGGAAAACCTGAAGTACTACACGTATACGGATCCGGGTGTGACGAACCAGTTCAAGCTCGCAGATGCCAGGAAGTGGGAAGGTGGTAGGGGGAATAGATGTGATTGGTGGAAGGCTCAAGCTGCTAAGGTGCCATATTGAAGAGGATTTCAAATGTACAGTACATCATTTCAAAAGGATAGATGTTGCAGAGGATTCAATGCCCATTGCTCTTGCTTCGGATCCGCTTGAGGGCTAGGAAACTGTCAGGAAAAGGTCTCGGTCTTGCTTGGAACCCGCCTGCATAGGAGTGCATGCGTCTCGAATCGCCTCCTTCATCGAAGAAGTCCAGACTCCGCCCTGCATATGTCCGCGCCAGAAATTGCACACATGTGGCAATTCTATTCCCTCTGTCTGCCCATTCCCCCTTTACATCTTCTTATATTTACGCCGCAACGGAGACCGCAATCTATCACTCTGTTGGCCATGAATTCCAAATCACATGTGCATCACCCCAAGCCTTTCATTTGGCCCTCCGTCTCCGTCCTTCCTTATCCAGCAAATCTCCGCAGCTTTTCCGCATACGAGCACGTCTGCGACATGCGGGTTCGCTTACCCTTGTTTGATGTGCATTGGACAAATCAGCGGAAGTTAGGGTCGGGGATGGCGGAATGCAGCATTTAGCCGATGCGCTGGCCATGGTTCGGCGCTTGGAACTTGGAAGAGGGTGAGGTGGAGGGATGGCGGAGATGAGGCTGGATGGGCCGAGGCATGGGCGTTCCTGGGTATGGATTCTGTGTTGGAGTTCGCGGACTCCGCGAGCATAGCATCTGAAGGACGCATGTTGTGGACGAAAAACGCCATGTTCGAGGAAGGGATGACGTTGAGCAACAATGGCATTGTTTTCTATAGCTAGTGGCTGCGGCACACTTGCGATCGGTGCGGATGGGTGCGGATGTGGCTGGCTGAGCTAGTCCCCAAGCAGACTACAGTCTCAAAACTCGACTTGTGGAGCTACAGATTGGTTCGCGATGGAACACGTTGAATATAGCGTAGATATGAGGATCTCATTTCTCAGATAAAATATCACAATATAGAATTATAAGAGATCCATATCCTATAATTACCGAATTCAACGCCAGAGGCCCTGCGAAGTGGATATCACAACAAAGACAAAATCCCAGCGCCTTTATATACCCTTCCATTATCCAAATCCCAATCCTTCATGCAAATCCTATAGAACAGTGGTCGTAAAGCGTAATGCGTATCTGGGTGACTGAGCGGGATGCCAGTCGTGAGAGCGTTCGTGTTTCGGTGGCACGATATTCGGGAGGTTTGGTGTATATATAATCCCTTGGGTACGTGTGGGCTCAAAGTTGATTCCGCACGCCTGAGTCCGGATCCTACGATTTAGCCATGTTCTAGTACCAGTGTTAAATTGCTGCGGCTGAAGCTGGCGTTTCCGTATGAGAGGCGTCGGTAGAGGATTCGGGTACTCTGGGGTACTGATTCTCCACATGGTGCGGAGCTCCGTTCCAGCCATTGCGTGAGGCGATCCAAGGTCGTGAGTGAACTGTTTTCGGGAGAGAGAGAGGGCGTTGGCGTGCCTCCTCTTTATGAAGTGATGTTTGGGGTCCGGATTGGAGACGCCAAATCACCCGTAAGCATACCCAACAGTCAACGGCATCCCTTTACTTCCTCCTCACTTCCCAGACATTCTTCCGAACACCTTGCGCGCTTTTAGGCACACCCCTTGCCTTTCCCCAGCTCTGCCTGTTCGGCAGCTCATCGCCGTCCTTCTCTTCAAAGCCTTCATTGCTCGGACCCCCTGCTTCGAGACGGGCCGCACCTCTCTCAACTCTAGCCCAGTATTGTGGTGATCCGGGCATCGCAGTCACGGTTGCATTCTCCTTTGACACCTCCGCCACGAAAGGTGCTGCCGTCCCGTCTTCATCATTACCCAATATAGTCCGTGACTGGCTATCTGTGCCAGTCTGATCGTATGTGCTGAGACCCAACGAGCGCGCAAAGCGGCTTCGGCGAGATTCGCCAGATCCTGGTGTAGCGGTCGACGATGGTTGTGATTTGAAAGCCGAAGAGCCCGGGAGGAGCGGTCTCCGCTTCCTCCACATGTGCCAGATTATTGGCAGATTTGTGCACAGTATGCCGCCGAGGGGTTCGAATGCGGAGTAGGCGCCTAGCGGGACGTAGTACCATGTGAAATCGGGGTCGCCGTGGCCAAACACAACGGTGAGGCGGATGGCAGATACCACGCATGTTCTGATCGAGGAAACTGGATTAGTTGGCCATGTCAAGTAGGGAGGGCATGTACATACGCTAGACCTGCGGAGAAGATGAAACCCAGCATGAGCTTCTTCTTTTTCTGCAGATGTAAATGCCAAATGACAGGCCATGGCATTACGAAGATGATGATATCGGTAATGAGGTTCGAAATGTTGGTGAAGTAGGTGAACTCAACCAGGTGAAGACATTCGCCCTTGACATTGATGTCCCAAAACGCTTGGATGGGTCGACAAACGAGGGCCAAGGTGACAGTGATACCAATGCCCCAAGCAATGACGAACGCAATAACGGCCAAGACACACTTGCGGAACACTGGTACTACGAAGACGCGGTAGTAGAATGCGAGGATACCTAGTTTGACGAACACAAGTGCAAAGTCGTAGAAGTGACTGAAAACGTAGTCACCCTGTTCTGTCGTTGGCATTTTTACAAATTTAAGGTTCAACTTGAACAAAGTAGTACTTACTAGTCGGACCATTTTCAAATCATCTGGAGCGACGGCAATAACATGTCTTCCCATGCCGTGGGGCGGGCCTACGTCTGTTAACTCTGCCCGAGATAGTCAGATATCGGAGACTGTACCTAAGCCCAGTCCGCTTGCGCATTGCCCAATAAGACATATCTATCGGGAGGGTGAGTATGAGATTTGGTACGTGGAGACTTTAAGCATACTGTTGCGAAGACGATCAAGTAGTCATCTAGCGTGATGCCATTTCTCCCCGCACGCTTCGCCCACAACCGTAAGCCTGTGCTGATTGTTGATGCCGCTATCGGTACACTATACACCCAGTGGATTTCTGCAACTCTTGAATCGTTCCTATGCGCTTCCATGTACGCCAGTTTCTCTGGCGTGAATGCTGACATGGCTCATGAGTGGAGCCGCCGCTCCCCGTGTCAAGCTCTGATGCGATGCTAGTGACGTCGACGAGGCTGAAAAGCTAACAGCTCCTCACATTGTTGCGCAAATACGGATGGTGGAGTAGATAGTCGGCTGGCGAAGAAACGAGGGTTGCGCAACAGAAGCTTACCCTTATCACGCCAACCAGCTGCGGCGCCCGTATGCCACGGACTTCGTTGGGAGGGGTAATAAGCCTGGCGTGAGAAGAGCGATGTCCCGCAGTGGATATTGGGAATCTGGTTTATGGGAGGATCGGCGGATCCTAAAAAAGAAAAGCCAACCCCGGGCGCCTCTTTTAGCCTACGACCCTCACACCCCGACCCTGGCCCCCTTGGGGTGGTTGGGCCGGGCCGCGCTCTCGTAACACATGAGAAAATTAAAAAGAGCGTGTCTGGAACAGGACGCGCAACGTCTCCCCAAGAGTTGTATGCACACCGGCGACAAAAATCCCATGGATCTTTCTGGGGTGTGCGACCGTTCAGCTGCTCCAAGTACAGGTCCCGTTCCGCCGAGCGTGCTGACAGTCGTCCGCCTGATAGGACTGGGGCCGTCTGACTTATGCGTTGTCCCCGGTATCTTATGAGCGATTCTGTACACGACAAGGCTGCTATGATTGCTCCGCGACGCACTGGGGGAAGAAGGAGATAGGTCCAAATGTTACGGAGTTCGGCGAACAGCAACCGTTTCGGAAACCCCAAAAGCACGCAACCACGAACAGTCGCCTACACCTGTACACAGTACTGGAGTCTGCATGTCAGGCCAGCCTTGTCATTTTGTCCGACCTGTCATATCTCTTTCTGTATAGTGTTTGCTGCCTTCGCATCATTTCACTCTCGCTGAGACGGCGGGATATGCCAGATGTGGAGTTTCAAAGCGGATCCTCCCGGACGATCAATTTGATGGATGAGATGCGTCGGCGCGATGTACGTCTCTTGGCTGTGAGGTGCCAATGTCGCTTTCACGGTTCCACGATGGGCTTTGATCGGCATCGAGCGACAGTGAAAACTTCGAGCTTCTGTGCTGAGATGATGGCCATGTGACGGGCCCGCCATCATAAAGAGCAGACCGATGGGTTCTCCGTGTGGAATCCAGCAAGAGAAAGGCCTTCGGAGTCCGTCCGACTGTGCCTGCATATGTGAACGTCTCGTTTGCATGATCTAACCACCATCATACCGCTAGGTATCCCTAACGGAGTTGATTGCATTGCATGCAGGTCTTTGAGTGCTGAAGTATCCCGCATTATCGGGCAATGATGGAGCTTGCTTGGATCCCCGCCTGTTTGTGTCCGTCGAGCGATTGATCATAGGCACAGCCAATCAAACGAGCCGGCCGGCTTCACTTTGCCTTGTTTCGTAAGACAGGGTGGAGGCTTCTCTTTGAGGCTATGCATTCATTCAGAGTGCCTTGGATTCCGTATACTCAATTCACGAAAGATTCACTTATGGCTCCTCCAGAAGCCCCGACCAAGACAATGGCTTAAGCTGTCTCAGTCAAGATCCACTCCTTTTTGTAGCTAAAGATAATGGTGTATTTTTTGAATCCCTAAATGAATAGATCCGTAGCCTCCATATGCATATTCAGCATGCCCATGATCTGCAGGTTGCGTCGCTCACTCGACCTTGTTAAATCGGAGAGCTCTAGTCACTGTTGCTGGCATTCCCCATCGCCCAGTCTGGTTCATCGTAATTCGCACAAGCAACCCCGAGACTCTCGCAAACTTGGAAAGCCTGAGTGCAGTCGATCTTCCTCCTGTTGTTCGTATTGGACAAGGTAGCGCTCATGAAGCCTTCTCATCATGGCGAGGAAAGCTCTCCATAAGGATATTTCGAGCGAGCCACATCCCCAATAGTTTGCATCTCTTAGGTGCGATTAGCAAACTCGGAGATCTTGACGAACTGCTCGAAAGTAATGTCCAGCCCATCTCCTTCTTCCGCTCGATATTCGACGTAACGTTCGAGAAGCGTCGCGCTGACGGTGAGGTACGTGGCCGGAATCGGGATTTCCACGGCGCCTTTGGAAGAAGTTTGAACACGCGCAAAATACTCCACTTTGGGATTTGACGTGGAAGCTCGATTGGCTGCCTGGAAGGAGTTTGAAATATGCGCTGTATTCCCCGTAAGTTCTTGCTTTGAGACTGGGTTAGGGATGCACGTACAATTGTCCATCGCAACGTTGTGCTTCTGCGTATCTGAACCGTTCTGTTCCGGATTGCCTCCATTTCGTTTCACTACGCCCACATGCTCAGTTTTTGTTATAATACAGATTAAGATCTTTACTCACCCCTCTTACGCGGACCATTCTGAACACTGGTGCTGCTGCTTGCGCTTTCCCGAAGTGAAACAGTGGAGTTCCTTGCCTTCCGTTTGCGTGCGCCGTTACCAATTGGGTTCGCAGTTGTCGAGTTGTTCTCAATTTTTCCCTCCGAATCCTCTTCGGGACCATGAGGGAGTTTTATTCCTCTGTCTGCGATTTGATCAGCAGGGGTACTCGTCTGTATGAGGGATCGAAGATTCCTAGCTGGAACCGCAAGAACCGTGGCACGAGCCTTGCTTGGTGCATTTTCGGATGGCTTTTCGGGTGAATCAACAGAAGGTTCAATACCATTCATCTTTACAGCCTCGAAAGTTTCCAATCCTGATGCGTCGGAAACGGTACCTTTAACTGTCCCATCCTGTGTATTCGCCTTCGTCAGCTCATCGGCATGGGACAGTCTGCCTCTAGCGCGTCCGCGTCCGCGTCCACCGCGACCAGAGCCCCGCATTGAGCCCTTGGCCTTATCGTTCTGGGTGTTCTTGAGTGTGACTTTGCGATTGTTGCGGTATGATGACGGTGGCAGTCGGTCCAGGTTGGTCTTGATGGGTTCAGAGTACACGGCACTTGCAGGAGAAGATATGGCGGTCATAAAGGCGGAGTCTTTGCTTGCTGTTTATAGGTAAGCCATCATACTGTGAATGGACGCCTAGTACGTTCTCGCACAAGCCTGCGAGTAGGCTATCGAAAAGTTGAGGCGGAGAAAACTTACATGTAATAGCTGTCGAATCCATATTTGCGGCATCGGCGCCGTTCCCGGCGGGAGACTCATGCAGCTCAGAAACATCGGATTCTGTTGCTTTTAACACTGTGACGCTGCTCTCTACTCAGGATGGATCATCAGCCACTGGTCAATGGTATAGATAGGATAATGGAATATTCTGCATCATCGTGCCATATACAAAAGAAAAGCTCAAATATGAGAATCCACTACTCACTATTCACGTTATGTGTGTCAAGCGGGACAACAGCTCCACTGACAGTGTCGGCATCGGTCGATCCTGACGCGAAAAGTCTGACCTTACTTTTCGCCAGCGGTTTCCAAAGAGGCGTAAAGAAAGGCCATCTTTCCGGTTGGGTTTTCTGCGTAAGGTTCTGGACGCGATTGTATGCTGCTAGAAGCTGGGCGTATTGATGAGTCGTAGCGATGATACCACCTCCCTCGTGCACGCCCCGGCGAACAGACGGTGCGAAGTAATTGTTTTCAATCCAGCCCGCAAGTTTGATGTCGTCTTTTTCTCGGCTCTCTAGTAGGGTTGCCTGAATAGCCTTGAGTCCCACGAAATCGATAATACCGGCTGCAGGGCCAGCTTGCGAATGGGTCTCAGGGGAGCGCGCCGGCCCCGATGCCGGCCCAGGTAGAGCTGCTGCTGGAAGTGGAGTGGAGTCAGCCGCTTTGGCTTCGTCATTAGCGGAAAGATGCGGTGTTTCCATCGTAGGTGCCTCTTGTGTGAGTGAGAGGAACAGGTGGTACGGATGCTACCGATCTTTAGACGACGAAGACGTAGCTTTGTAGCAGGGAAATCACTGCCTTCAAGAGTAACGAAACTCTCACAGTTGGGGGCACACAGTTTGGACGCAATCTCACAGTGATCGCATTTGGTGCGCGCAAGCGAAAAGTTGGGTGAGGTGGAGTCGGAGGGTGAAAGCAAAGGTGAGGGCGGAAAGTGGGGACTTTTGAGCACGCAACCACGTGACGCCGAACCAATTCGTATCTAGGCATGCTCGAATAGAGGATCCAACGGTACTTGGATGAATCTGTGTGTTAATTCCAGCAATAGGTTCTTGCACTTAATAAGCCCTGTTGGAAGCCGGCTCAAACTGGCACTGACGGTCATTTCCGAGCCGCGAGCGCTCCCAATCTCAAAGGATTCTTAATGGGGAGGAATTCATTTTGAGGAAACTTGTATTATATTGCATTAGCTTTGTCCGGAATCTGATTTCAAAAGCCCGCGACTGCTCCAGGACAAGGTAAGAGAGACCGCCCAATAAAATACCCATCGTCGGGTGGAACTATATCATCTTCATTATGCGAGATTTCATGTGCCAGCGCGTCATAGAATCCCGTATAAGTGGTTTCACAACTCTGGTTCCAGTTTGGTCAAAATTATATGAATGACTAGCGAATCTCGTCCGACCGCAGCCCCGAATATCCAATAGCAGTGATTAAGGGCACTCATACCCATTAAAACTTGAGTCCTTCGACATGCCTGGCGCAACCAGCCCTTAGAGATGATCGCGTTTAGAGACGGATCTTCCGGGCATGCTTCGGAAGCAGTGCAGTTGGTTGAGGACGAACCTTGAATGTTCGGTGGTCAAGAGGCGGATGTTCTATTGTCTTCTGGGAGAGACTGGAGAAGCCCATCGCTGCGGCTCAGTGGGGTAGGCTTTGAGGCCAATGTCTAGGAGACCCTGGCTATCTAAGGATATGGTTCTGTCGAGGGAATGCGTTGGAAATAGAAGTCCAATGGATGGATGATTTCCGCCAGTTACTATGTGTTTCCTAAGAAGATGCAGTTGATGTATTTATAGGAGACTTCGCAATGTAATAAATACTAAAACGTCTGTCTTCTAACGTAGACGTCGCAGAGCGTTTGTTTTTCTGCCAGTACATTAGATTTTGCATTGCAGTAGAACTCGATGCAGGCACGCCTCTATACATTAGGCTTATAACAAGGACTTTAGCAAAGCCGGAGTTTTTTTGCGTTAAGAGTTTAATGCTTTGTTCCTGGCCTGTGAACTAGGGCGTTGTAAAAGCTTTCCAGAATTTGTTTCCTAGAATGCTTCCAACACAGTAATATATAGCGATCGGCTTATTTCACTAAATTTACAAGCCTATAAGCAGGTTTTCCTGGTATAAATAAGCCTTTTAGCTCTGTTTCATACCTGGAATGGTTGAAGGGGTATTCAAATCCCCGCGAGAGTCTTTAATAACAACTCTTCACCTTCACTCCCTCTGATATGCCTCCCCCCCCCCTTTTTGGACAGCAACAGGAAGAACTTTTCGCATCGTAGTTCCCCAGAAAGTCAAATAGAGAACGTTCCTAATAGAAACCAGCAGAAAGACGTGCCATTCCGATAACTTCGGCCAGGAAATTTAAACCGTATTTGTGCTTTCAGCAATGGGTCTGTAGTAATGTTTTCCTCCATTATTTACTTGTGGGGGATTACAGAGCTGTCGCTTTACGTGATCACAATGGCATTGTCATGTACGGTGACTGGGGTATCAACGTTGTTGAAATTTGTGCTTCTCTAATGCGTCGAACGAGTGATATATCCTCTGTCAAACAAGTGATAGTTCAATTGGCGAGTTATTCATTTGCAGGTCAACAGTTATACAACTAATGATAGTAAACTTTCGCATATGTCTCTCCTTGTAGTAGTGTTTTCACATTCACAATTCATGTGTACAATTTCTTAACCAAACTACTCACCCAGAAGTCACCTTTTGTGGGAGTATTAGTTCGACCCCAGGACTCAAACCATCCTTTACGTAGTATTTATATTCCTTCCGGATCAAACGCGACAGCTCCATCCATGTCCATCTCTGTTTCACATCCGGCTGCAAACATCCCTTCACCATCTTATTCAGCTGATCGGTGTAGCGCACTCCAGCCGGAAAATCAGGGTTTTCAATCTTTGGGGAGACTTGGAGCTGACATAAACACACCTAATCAGCGTCAGTGATGAAATTGTTCAGTTTCCAGAATTCAACTTTACCATGACTGCTGCCCACTGCCACACATCACTCTGTGGTCATATGCAGGGGCTTCCGGGGGCCGAAAGCCTTGCGTCCATGCGGACTGTTGGTCGGGATTTGATTTACCACTGGCAATTAGTTCTTTAGAAGTAGCGCAGCCAAAATCACCAAGCTTCGCAACAACAGCCCCCTGACCTTGACCCCCTTTTGCTATTGTCAGGAAGATATTCGCCGGCTTGATATCTCAAAAGGTCCGTCAGTCTGGGGCTCACTGAAAAGGGAAATTGGAGAGGTAATGAATATGGATACACGCACCTCTATGGAAAATCGTATTCCACTCCTCTCGTGTCTTCTCGTCATACGGCTCCATCCCATAATGGCAATAAAGCAATGCATCTGCAATCTGAGTCCCCCACTTCCAAACAAAATGTTCATCAATCAGGCTCATCCCGGCCCCCCTATGTCTCTTAATCAATCGATCCACAGACCCCATGATACAATACTCCATAACGATGCTGCCAGTCTTGGCAGTCAGATCTAAATACCAGTCTTCCATAAACACAATGAAGCGATGGCAGCGGACCTGTTTGAGCATTTCGATCTCCCGCGAGGCGTACCCGCGGTCGATGCTTTTGACTTCCAGGTACTTTTCGATGAAGGCTTTGCCGGTGAGACGATCGGCGACGACAGCAATGCCAGCGTTGAGACTGCCGCTGTTTTTGTCAGCTCCGAATCTTTGTTTCACGACCCAGCGATCGGAGCGTTGGCTTTGGTCTCTGGGACTTTTGATCGCATAAGGGGTCATTTCGCAAAGGGGAATAAAGGGGAATGGCGAAGCGTGCGAGTCAATCAAGTAGTCATGGAGCAATAAACAGCGTGCCTCTATGAGCAGAGCTAGATATTTCTCATACCGGCAGCATAATTCACTGCATATAAGGATGGCGATCAACCCGTGCGTGGAGTGGTCTTCACGCTGCGGATCTTGAATGCTACGTATGAACAAGCCATCTTCGTTGACAGGGACTTCACGTTTGAATGTACCGAACTAATGAATGGAACGGGTGACTAGAGATCCAACTTCACTCTGCCGAGTAGTCTCACCTTCACCTTTTATCGCGCCTAAAACCCAGCCTCAGTAATCCCCCTAATAGGCGTAATCGTCCACCTTTGTGTCGGCCTTCCAATATTTGCCATATTCATGGCGACTCTCGGCCCGCCCTCCATCGTATCCAAGTACCTCTCTGGTCCCGTAAACGCATTGTGGAAATGCCAGGTTCCGTCACCCCAAGGCTTAATTGTCCAGAACTGACCAGAGTAGAATCCAGCATTTGCCACTACGGGAATCGACTTATCGTCTCCGTCGATATCGAGTTGACGCGAGGGTCCCAGGAAAAGTGAGCGTATGAAATAGGTGCCGTCATTGTTGGACTTGATCTGCCAGAATTGGCCGGCGAAATTGCCGTCGCGGGCCATCTCGATGTGGCCGGTGGAGTTTGCACCGTTGTCGTTAATGACGTCTAGGGAGTAAGAGGATGGCGAGAAGGTGTTTTTGAGGCGATACCAAATCTTGGGGTCGAAGTCTTCCGTTGGCGGCTGGTCGATGGGTTTGACGGTGATGTTAAACTTCATCGATGGTGAAGGGGCGGGTATATTGGTGACAGAGACGTACGTGTCTGCACCTGAGTAGGCTTTACTGTTTGGATTAGAGGTGGAATTGAACACGACGTTATTGGAAATTCCAGGGTAGGGGTCGCCCATGTCACCCCGGTTCCACGCACGTAGGAGGTCATCAGAACCATCGGCTTGTACGAGCTTTATCTTCGGGTGAAATTCGTCCGCATTACCCCACTGATTGTCGTTGATGTGCCAGATGAGAAGGCCTGATCCTGGGAGCGATTGGTCATAGCTGCTCAGTTGGCGGTTCTCGAGGAGGTAGTACTCCTGGCTGTTGGTGTCGCCATTGGTCCAAAGACGGTGAGTCTTGAAGCCGGATTTCACATCTTGGAGAGTAATTTCGCGGTTTTCGGTCTCCACCACGGTATCAATCCAGCCTTGGTTTGCCTTACACCCTGGTATAAAGTCAGGCAAAATGGAAGTAAAAGAACCGGGCAGACATACACGCTGAGGGATGAACAGGGCGATATCCATCACCGCCCCAGCTTCCAAAGGACATTAAGCACCAGTTTCCAATCCCGCTGGAGCTGTAGTCTGTGTCATAGAGATCAGGCCAGCCGAAGAGCAAATGGCCGGTTTCGTGTGCGCAGACACCGATCTTAGCCTCCTCGCCAACTGACAAGAAACCGTATATTTTCACACCTGCAACATAATGAGTCTATACGTTTGGAGTCATGTGTAGTAAAACCTACCGTCTACGTCACGCTCGTTCGGGAGCACCCATTTGATGCTCCAGATGTCGTTGACATCACCAGACTCGTCTGCGGCTCTGCCGGCGTGGACCACGACGTAAGCATCCACCTAGGAAAGATAAGAATCACTTGTCCAGGAAGGGGAAAAGTACTCACGTATCCGTTTCCGTCATTATCATAAGGTGCGAAGTTAATGTGTCCGATTGCATGATCCAAGGCCTCATTCGCCATGGTCTGTGCATTCGGTTCTGGCCATCCTCTGCCATATTCTTTCAACGCATCAGTATCTCGTCTCCATGTTTAACAAGGTACCAGAGACTTACGGCCATTGGCATAATACGCCATATTTTGGCTCAGCGTGAACGGCCCAACAACCTCTCCCGTCAAGGAAATTTGCCCTTTCGACACCTCCTCGTAGTACTCAGTTACTGACCCCGTCGGAACTTTGCCGTAAGAGAACCACAGCTCTTCGAAGCGTTCTTTGGTGCCGGGAGTCATTTTGACGTCTTGGAATTCGGCGAGAATTATGGCGATCCTATACTCGTCAGATATTCTATCATAGTTTGCTACGTGGGATGTCTACTTAATGCTACCCCTCAATGGTGTCCTTTCAAGAGCAGCCGTACTAAGCGCGGTGATTGATTTTGGCTCTTTGAAGTGTGATGGAGGGAAGATGGTGCCATCGTTCATGCCAGGAATCCTGCGCTCGCCTTTGAAGAGCCGTCTCGTCTTCTCTTTGAAGAGTGCTTCGTCAAGCGTTCCCTGGGCAGTAAGACTCTCGCTCCTTGCCTTTGCGAGGAGGTCGGGATGGGGAGGAACGAAGCAAGGCTCGGTGCAGTGTCGGGGAGCCATGACTTTGATGTTTGTGTGCCAAGTAGGATATATGTATGTACAATGTGTTTTTTGAAAAGGTGGAGTGAAGTTTTGAAGTTGAACCAAGATGAAAAAAGAGGAATGGCACAGATTTATACCATCTAGCTCACACTAATATCGCTGTAGTGGCGTTGAATTCCCGCAGCTGATCAATACTGCACCGCGTAGAAGTAAGGCTGAAAGGCGAGAAGCTGAGGGTTCAATGAAACCTGAGCCAATGGACATCTGTCAAGTAACCCAATGCACCGGGGATGTGGAACGGGAAATCGTGGAGTGGGAATGGTTCGACGTTGTAGCGAGACACTGGACAGTGAGATGTCCATTTTTAACCCATTCGTGTCGACCTAGAGCGTGTCCGGCAATGGAAGACCGAATACTTTAGTACCTGCCATTCTGTAAACTGTCCAAGTTCCGGACTCTACCAGTAGAAAGTAACCGCCCTTCCGTAGTGTTTGTCATGCTTATTGTCACGACATCGGGGCCAAGTTTAGCATTGAACATCAAACCTGGAGGTTCAGGGACTCGTTCTATCGGTCCCACTGAAACTTCCTTTTCCAGCGGCTCCGTTCAGCAGTAGCAGCAGCTGACGTTTCGGTATCCGTTGTCAGCAATATCAGCTCTCACGCCACGGAGCGCTGCCAATGCGGGGTTCACCGTATATCGCTCATGTGATGAAACCCATTTCACTGCAGCCTGACCGCCATGATAGGAGCTGATGTAGGATAACTGTGTACAGATAGGTGTGGATGGCCGTCAAGGTGCACTTCCCCGTTTCCATAGGAGCCTTGGTAGGGTGGTGGAAGCGGTGCGTATGACGATGCGTATGGATGGTGACGAAACTTTTCAGGTTCAGGGTACGTTGAACCCCGGCCGTCTCGAGAACTTGGGAAGGTCTAGCCTGTCAGCTCCTGCGGGTTGCAATTGGTCCGTGCCCTGGCGAATAGACATAGTCTCGAGATATTAATATAAAATCCTCTCTTGCATTTCAAGTTACATTATCTAGTGCAAATGTTCGTCGAGCCGTCGTCATCTAGCAACTAGGGCAAACCGGACGACATCTCGAAGTGCTATCTACAAAAGATCAGGCCATCACGTTAGCCCTGGATGCCTACTACCATCAATTGATGTGTCAATAGCAGACGCAATGAGGAAGCACTTGTTGTTGTAGACATTGATATGCCTGGATGTCTTCGTGGCCAACGCTGCTGGAGACTGGCTTCCGCAGCGCTAGAACTCGTTGTCGTCCACCAAATATTTCACGGGTACCTGCAGCTGCTACCCAAGGGCTTGACCTATGGCAAGGCAACTCAGGTATTGCTACGAGAATTTAAGTTCTATTTGAGGCGAATCTATGGCAGTCAAGTGTGATTTAGGCAGACAGGACAGAGACAGGCAAAGCGCATGGTCTCTCCCAAAATGCCTTCTATCCGAGACTACTATGAACTTACCATACCCTAGCGACGTGGTTAGCCCAGCTTCCGCCAGAGACTTGGCCGCTCCTATCACCTGGGGTCCGGATGTCCCTTTTCACATGCAATTCTAAGGTTACGCACGTGGATGCTCCAAAGACGCACTCCAGCCTGAGCGCTCTTTCCAGGCATGCGTGGATAGCGGTCATCACTTCCGCACAGCTATGGATAACTTCGGAAAAGTAAGAACGTACAACGTGGAATCGCGTCATTTCCCTCTCACCCAGAGCTGTCGCTCCCATAGTTTAGTGGAGACGAGATGTTTTCTTTCTCTTTCTCTCTCTCTCCCTCTCTCTCAACTTCACTTTGTCACTTGAACGCACATCGTCCAGCAACGTTCGTCCGACAGTTCCAAGCTAGTGTGTCTTTTCCGCAGGAAGAGCATCGAGCCGCTCTGTTCTATTTATCCAGTGTTGACTGCAATCGGTACGTGTTCTATCAGTTGCATCTTCAAAGCCTTGTCCACTTCGGACGCCGCTAAATGTCGCGGAAGTTTTGCGCGTAGATACCACGCCGCACCACACGCATCTCGATCGGCAGTTATTATCTCTGACCTTGGAAAACCAATCCTCCGTCCAGACTACCCCCATCACCCAGTCAGTCTCAAGCCCAATACATCCCCGTTCGCCGTGACGGAATAAATTGCGATGGCAATCTGCGTTAACCTAAAGGATCCCTTTTACCTCATAAGTGCTGTCGCATGGCCTATACTCATTCCAGTCTTTCCACTTTTGTACGTCCTCCTCGTTTATGCCAGGACAACTCGCAGCGCTGGCCAGTCCGTTCCCGAGACCGAAAGTTTGGATCCTAAAAGGGCATATGCAGACGAGCTTCCTGAGCCTCCTTCAGAGCCGCTACACTCAGAAGAGCCTATTTCAAGTCTAGTCACCCCATTCCTCAAGGTCTGGTTGAATCTGGTGACGGGTCTTGCCACCTTATTGATCTGGATCATGATCCTGGAAGAGTTGGGAGCCTACCAATTCGATCATTCACTCTGCGAAACCATCCCTAAACGCAATTTGGCCAAGGGTGTGTACTGCGGGGGACGATACCTCATATACACCCAGCTCGCACGTACGGTTTTTCTACAGACTGTGTCGAAGGGACTTCTTTGGCTGAGGTCACTCTTGTTGCAAGAAAAGAGGGGGGTAAAGCGAATCGAAGGCATAGAAGAGCCGGAGATGAAGGCGCAGCAGCTCAAAACACTCGTAGAAGGGCTGCTCAGAGAGAGCACGGAGTTTGTGGAACAGATTACGGGGCTTGTGGACCAGATGAGGAGGCTCGTGGGACAGATCAGGAGGCTGTGGAACGGAATCAACAGATCAGGAGGAAGGCCGAAGCGGCAGGATTGGATCTTGGGGATTTGTCTTTCGGACAGGTGGATGAAGGGAAGGAGACCGATGAAAAATGATAGGGATGGTTGAAGGATATAATATGCTGAAATGCTAGAGTCGCGACGAAGACAGACGAAGGACTTCAGTCCATGGGCATGAGTCGATGGACTTGGTATGTATTACAGAGAAGTCCACAGACGCGATGAAGGGGGCAAAGATGCACAGAAGGGTACGTACAAGGCAAATGCATAGCTAGTAGCTTTAATCGGAATTCATATGTACTCTTTGGGGTATTCGTCGACAAGAAAAGAACACAACCTCACACTTGACCAACAGTGGGAACACTCCTTCAAGCCCCCCCAGCGGCCCTCTCATGTTCCTGCAGCGTCTTAATAAAGGCCCACTCATCCTGATCTCCAACCTGCTCCAAATCCTCCTCCTTCTCTTTCTCCGCGGCTGCTGCCGCTGCAGCTTCCTGCACCGCTCTGTCCGCTGCCAACCTCTTCCCCATTTCCGCTCCCTTGACCGCCAGCCGATCCGCCTGTATATTCCCCTCCTCAGTCCCATGCCCCTTGACCCACTCGAACCTCGTCTTCGCCCCGGCGACCTCCCTCTCTCTGATCCTCTCCAGTATCGGCTCAATGAGATCTCTATTATCGACGTTCTTCCCTGAGGCGGTTTTCCAGTCATTATTCTCCCAGCGGTGGAACCATTCGGTGACGCAACGGATTGCGTAGTCTGAGTCTGAGCGGATGAGGGCCGTGGCATTGATGGGGACGATGTCGACTGCGCGCTTTATGGCGGCGAGTTCGGCACGTTGGTTGGTTTGTTTGCCGGGCCCAAGGGGTGCGGAGACGTTGCTGGACAGGCGTTAGAAATGAGTACATCTACATATAGAAAACAACGGCCTAACGGAAAAGTCGACGAAGTTGGGAAGGGAGAAACAGGGGGAACGAATGAGAGTGAGAAAGTAACAGCGAGAGTACTGACTTTGGGTTTCCGGGGCCAAAATAGACGCCTATTCCTGCGATGGCGCCTGCAAACCCGTTCTTCGGGGCTGCGCCATCGGTGTAGACGGTTATGGGCCCGCTGATGTCGCCTGTGGGTTGCCATTTTCGAGAGCTCAGCTCTTCTTCAGTCTTGTACTCGATAGCGCCATTCTCTGGGTTCAGCTTGATGGTGCGGTCAAAGCCGTCTTCGGCGTCCTCAGGGAGAGGTCCCGTTCCAGGTTCGATTTCGCCATTCGCGAGATAGACGGCGGCCGGGGTGCCATCGTTCTTTTTCTGCTTCTTGGTCGTGCTGTCTGCAGTTTTGGGGGTCTTTCTCATGGTTGTTGCCATGCTGGGTCGAAGAGATATTTCCGACGCTAGGTCTTCTTTTATGCTTGGGGCTGCACTGGCGGTGTTCGCCGCGTTGAGCGGGGTACTGCCTCCTCCATCTCTGGCCTCGACAAACGCTTGAGCTTCTTCTCTTGTGGAGAAGCGCTGCTGCTTGGAGCCTGGGTATCCTCTTATCTGCCGTTTGACTTCTTCGTAGTCGGTGTATACTCCTGGTTTGTGGCCCACTTGCACACCGTACCACTTTTCCGGGGAGGCCTTGGGTTTTGATGACATGGCGGAGCTCGGGCTGTGGAGGAAGGCTTCGGCGTCGGTGTAGGAGGCGAATTTCTTATCTGAAGTGTGTTCAGCACGGAGGAACGAAGGTGGGAAAGGGCACATACATACACTCGGCGCCGGAGAATTCCTTAATCTGTTCTTGCGTGTCGACCCAACTGAAGTAAATGCCTGGTTTCCTTCCCTTGCGGACAGCGAAGTAGGCCGGAGGGGGCCTTTTTCGCTTCTTGTCTGTAGAGGAGGTTGCAGATATGGACCTTGTTTCCGACATGGCGTCTCCCTCTTCAAGAATGTCTTCTTGCTCGATGAAATCTAGGTCTTGAAATGTGCAACTGGAGGGGTAGAAGGACCTTATACTGGTGGAGAAGCTGCAAGATACAAAGGAGGGGTAAGCGTGGAGGTAATCAGATCGACACGGCACACGGCTGCGGCGAGTTGCTGGCACGGCGCGTTGGAGGTACGTGGAGGCGACACGCGACAAGGTTTGCCGACAGACCGTTGTCATCGAGCACCGGGACGCGTCGTGAAAACGTTTTGAGGTCGTCGGCGGGGGAAGCTCCGCTGTCCGATATATTTCGGTACTATAATAGCATCGGCGGACGGGTAGACGAGGGGAAGTTCACGAGGAGTGGGGTTCTCCGCCTACCCTGAGGTGTGCGGAGGTTGAGAGCGCGCTCGGAGAAGGGGTCCGAGCGCACCCCGCGGTCGCACGGACCAATAGTGAAAGGTGGATGGAGATGATGCGTGTAGTGATGCCCAGTGCATAACCATCAAGTCTATATATCTACTTGTCTTGTCTGCAGCATGTCCATTAGGAGGGGGCAGTGGAGGCATTACTGTTCAACAAGGGCAAGATAGGAACAAGACCTCGGCGACGCACGCTTCCGCCAACCAAGCTCTTTTCTTTTTCGCGCAATCGGCCACTTCTTCGAAGCCACCCGCTTGCACATCACAACCCAAACGGTCCTCGGCAGGCGCTGCGACATGTTCGAGGTACGGTTCCAGCCCTGACTCTCCCACATACCCACAAAGTGCTAAGATTCACAGGGACGACATGCAGCAGACCGGTACAGGCTTCGTCTGCACCGAGCCCGTTCGGTAGTCCTCACTGGCAGCGAACTGGTCGAGATCCGGGCCGCGCAACGGACATTCGAAGGAGCATACATCCGCACTGCATTGGGACAATTCTCCTTTGCCCTTGTTGTCTTGAAGATCTTCACGTCTGAATTTTACTCCATTGGCGCGTTGTTCGCGACTTATGGAGCCGGAGTGCTGTTTACGAGCTTATTTCGCCGGCAACAAGGTCCGACTTCAACGCACCCCTACCACTCAACGGTCATGACTAACATCCGCAGGAAACAAGCAGTTCTTCTCGGAAGTTGGAGAAGATGGTCTTAATAGGAAGAGATTCCGAACTTCGGGGAATGTCGTTATGGTTCTCACGGTGTTGACTTTACTGGCTTATGTTTCTCTGCTGGTTCTCATTGTAAAACTGCGTACCTGAGTTGGAAAAGTCCGAGATAATATCGGCACTGAAGTAAGGTTGTCGTTTCCCCGCATACTCATGTATACTTATAAAGCAGGCACATATTAGAAAGGGCATAGTATGAACCATACATTGCTTGCCAAGGTGGGTTGAGAGTAGCTACAAGGGTGAACTGGGCCAAGAAGCAACGCAATCATTGCAATGTTGCGCCATTCCTTTTGTGAAGAGGAAGTACGGGGAAATCTGGAGCCGTTGTGGATAGATGATGCAGTGTCACCTGCTTGTGGTAGATGCATCTGCGGTCATCACGATGCAGTTCCCATTTGAGATAGCCATGTGCGATGTGAGCAGGAGTTGGCACAATATTTGGCTAAATCAGCAAGCAGCACTCAAGACACGCCGCAACCGCTGCCGCTCGCGTGTGTGAATGATTGGACACAAACACTGCGAAATCGGTGTCCGGCGCAGGCTTGGGGAAGCGCGTTCGTTGGCGGGAGGGATCCGGAGTAGATAGACAGGTTTACTGTGTATTACAAGTCGACGGTCCATGCCTGGTGTGTGCCTGTGCCTGTGCCTGATTGAGACATTCACACCGGACGACCGCGGTCGATTATAAGAGGAAGTCGACGGCCATGCGCCCAAGACAAGCGATCGAAGAACGAGGCCCCATATCCGTATTCCCTTGCATCACCTGCCGTACTGTAGGATCCTTTCCCTCTTCACGTTGTTTTCCTCGGCGTCTGTTGAACAGGCCGTGCGGCGGGGGGAGCTTGAGCCTCTGACTTGGACGCACATCATTCAAACCAACTGGCTGATCGCCCCTCTCTCCCCATCCCTCCTCTCTCGCATTTCTCTGCTCTCCACCAGTTCCTGTACAACGATACAGGCAGCCAGCTCTGTACGCCGTTCCCGGACTCGACCGCGTTGGAGCGAGAGCATTCCGACGTCTTACTTATCCTCCGATTCCACGAGCTGGACCACCGACCGTACCTCCTCCGCCGGCTGACGAACGCTCCTCTCCTACGGTACCCAGCCAGCAAACCTGCAACATTATCAAGGCGCAGCGGCTCGCTGGATCCGGTTCCCCACGGCAGGATTAAAAACTCAGCGCAGTCTCTGCTTTCCACGTTGGCCTTCTTCACTCCGACCCACCAACAAAAGCTGCGACTCCGACGTCAGACCAGCGTCCGACCCATCGCCTAGTCGATCTGCACCAACGACTAACCCGTGTCGGGACTAGCTCGTTTTAGCGTCGCCCGCCCAGGAACCCGTTCATTCATTTGTTTGTGCAAGAGAGACCATGGCCGCGCCGTCACTGAAACCTACACCTGAGTCCTCGCACTCGCACTCGCACTCTCCTGCTCCTGCTCCTCCTTCTAGGAACAGCTTCAGCCAGCACTCCGTCTTCGCCAAAAACGTTCTGATGAACAAGTTCATCGTCTCAGAGTCCGACCCTGCCCACCTCAACCCCAGCAGTAGAGCTTCGCCCCACCTCTCTTCCACGCAATCCAGCGGCACAGAGTCTCTATCCCATAGCAATCCTTCCTCGAGGGATCGTACCCCCTTCCAAAATGCACATCTGAAGCTACCACCGGCCGCTCGTGCGGTCGCAGAAACCTATGGTGCAGCCCTCACCGACACCCCATTGTCATCAGTGCCTGGAAGTCCCCGCATGTATGTCCCATCAAAGAATGACTCACCCAACACTCTCGTAATTGACCCATTTTGCAGGCCTCCCTTGAGCAGGAATCTTTCCGCCACATCCACTCCGCGTTCACGCCCGACGACATTGGACATTCCCGGTCTCACAAAATCAAAGGTCTCGCCCGATGGCAAAATCGCCCAGCGTGATGTTGGCTCGAAATTGGTCATCATCATGGTCGGGCTTCCCGCCCGTGGCAAGAGTTACATAACAAAGAAGATGATGCGGTACTTAAACTGGCTGCAACATGATACAAAGATTTTCAACGTCGGCGAGAGGCGAAGAGTCGCTGCTAGCGGTCATGGCTATCGCTTGTCTTCCTCTAGCCTCGAGAAGGCCCCTCCAGGGGTCAGACGTGCTCTGGAATCCAAGGGACAGTCGCTTCCGGAAATCGCGGCCCATATGTTGATGAATGGAGATAATTCTGCAGTCGAGAATGTGGCACCATTGAATTTGCCCCCAGCAGCAACAGCGTCCAACAAGAGGCATGCCACCAAAGACTCTGAACCGCCTCCTCGCGTCGAAGTCAATTCACCTGGCCCCGAGTTGCATACTCCTGCAGAAGGAGAACAGGGTGCGGAATCCGAGTCCATCGATCAGTCGGCGAGCTTCTTCGACCCGCTCAATAGGAAGGCTGCCCAGCTTAGAGAGCAATGTGCCATGGAGACATTGGACGAGCTTCTGGATTACATTCTCTACCAAAACGGCTCCGTCGGTATCTTCGACGCTACGAACAGCACATTGGCTCGTCGCAAACAGATCATGAAGAGGATTCGTGATCGGGCTGGACCCGAACTCAATGTCTTGTTCGTAGAATCTGTCTGCCATAACAAGAATCTCTTGGAGGCAAACATGAGGCTCAAGCTGTCGGGCCCGGACTACGAAGGCACAGATCCGGTCGCCGCTCTGGAGGACTTCAAGAACCGTGTCGCCATTTACGAGAAGAACTACGTGCCCCTTGGTGATTACGAGGAAGAGCATAACATGCCCTATGTCAAGATGATTGATGTCGGGAGAAAAATGATTTCTCATCAAATCAGGGGTTTCCTCGCCTGCCAGGCAGTCTTTTATCTACTCAACTTCAATCTTTCGCCTAGGATGATCTGGATAACCCGTCACGGGGAGTCAGAAGACAACATTGCTGGGAAGATTGGCGGAGACTCTGATTTGAGCCCGAAGGGCAGGAAATATGCCAAAGCACTCACGCGGTTCATGGAAGCGCAGCGCAGAGAATGGGCCATCAAGCAGGCCGACAAGATGGCCCACTCACAGTTCCCTCCTACCGCCGGCGACGACACCCCGCCGAACCCATACTACGGTGGAGATGGCGAACAGAAGAACTTCTGCGTGTGGACTTCGATGCTGAAACGCAGTATCCAAACGGCCGAGAACTTCGATGAGGAAGAGTATGACGTCAAGCAGATGCGCATGCTGGACGAACTGAATGCAGGCATCATGGAGGGCCTCACCTATGAGGCCATCAAGGCTAAATACAGCGATGAGTACGAGTGTCGAAAGTCCGACAAGTTGGCGTACCGCTATCCTGGTCCTGGAGGTGAAGGCTATCTGGACATCATCAACCGGATGCGTCCTGTCATTGTGGAACTGGAACGCATGACCGACCACTGTCTGCTTATCACACACCGCTCCGTAGCTCGCGTTCTGCTGGCCTATTTCCAGGGTCTGAATAGGGAAGATGTCGCTGATCTGGACTGTCCCTTGGGTATGCTCTATCAACTGGAGCCGAAACCTTACGGTGTCGAGTTCAAAGCCTGGCGTTATAACGAAGAAAAGGACGCCTTCGAGCACATGCCTGATTACAAACTCCGGAGAGCTACGACGCACCATTGAGGCCGAATCCAACTAGCGTCTCCTCTTCTTACTCAACATTCGGCTGCAGCCTGTCCGCGGCAATATACCCCACGCGTTTCCTTTTCTTGTTTGTATTCTATCGTTTCACCCTTTTTAATTTCCTCTCTGCTTTCGGCTTCTGATTTTGATTCTGGCATATTTTGGGGCGTTTTCAGGCACCGGGGGCAATGTGTAAGCTTGGCGGGCGGTTGCAGGTCCCATCTCTGCCTTCAATGGCGTGGCGTGGCCATTTGAGGCTGCACGGCGTTTGTCGTACCTGAGTATACGGTACATTAGCAATGGCTTTTGCTGGTCCCACGTGGGTTGCGTGAGTGCTCAAGAATTCTATCTTCTTTGCTTTTGCTGGGACGATGGCTGGTCATGTCTATAATGCAATGACATCTGATGATTGCGAATGTCACGGACTCTAGGGTAACCATATGGGGGGGATGTCGGTCTACGTGACGGGCTGTCATGTTTAAGCTTTGAGTGTATCACTAGGATATACGGTACAGAAACCTCGGAAGCTGGGAAGGATCTGCGGAATGATCACACGGGATTTTGAAGGCGATCCCCGTAACCTAGATGGCATTACAATACAGAAACCGTCTACGCATATCCTCCACCTGACTATGTAATCAGGTGTGTAAGTACCAGCTCGACGAGGTCCCTGGGCATTATTGATATTCACGTGACTAGCCATTCACCAGTGCACCTTCCCTTTCCATGAGGCCAACGAACACCCTCATGCACCCCAACCCTTCCCCGCACAATCTAGAAAGCTGTATAGAAGCCTTACGACGTCTCCACTTCCACGTGCACACCGTCCACCAGTACCATGTTCGCAATACATTAGCCTCGCCTTATTTTGGCGGCTTCCCCGGGTTACACTAATATATATCCTGGTTACCGAGAGCACAGCCGGAACGGTGCAGCGCAGTGGGAGCAACGCGACAGGGTGGAGAGAAGAGAATGATTTAAAATCGGTCGATGGTTGGAATGAGGGAAGGAGTGTGTTGGGTTTAGGTTTTGCGGCGACGAGTGCAATTCGGGCCTTCGGCCGCGGGTGCGAGATCAGCATATACTGTGGACTGGCGGCTGCTGTGCATGGAATGACAAAAGGATAAAAGAAAAGAAATGCGCGAGTGGGCTTGAAGGAGGAATGGGGATGCGGAAGCAACAATGGCTGCGGTTCCTCGTTCGCTGCTTCGAGCAACCGTTCTGGCTGTCTTGATTATCACCAGCTACTTTCTCTCGTGTGGGCTCCATAGAAGATCTCAGGACCCCGGATCTGGCGGGACATCTCGACCATTCCAGCCTTTCCCATTTTCGAACAGCGGGAAAAGTCGCAGTGCCAAAACGCGCTTGACACCATCTCCGGAAAGAGATCTTTTTGGCCGGCTCGATCTCACGGAATCCGAATGTAGGGATGCATTTCCCGGGTTGTTCTGGGATGTCGATGATATGGTCAAGAGGGGAGCATTTGTATTCGAGAAGAGTAATCCTGATTACACTGGGTTGGTGCAAGGGAGAATAAAAGATGGACAGGTGTGTAGAAGTGCCTCCTTGCTCCAACTGGCCATAGGTGTGGAGAATCAACGACTGTCCCCATCCTAGATTTCTCCTCCTTTCTTCCCTTTTATAGTATTCAACCACGAAAGATACCAAGCACTAACCCCTTCCCTAGCTAATCATCCTCACCACGGCCCCAGACCGAACTCCACAAATCCTCCACCAACGCCTCGCCATCCTCTCCCAAATCCACCGCGCGCTCATAACCTCCCCTTCGCCCTTGCCGGACACGTATTTTGCCTTCGTAACCAATGACGTCCCGAAGAACAATTCGTGGGCTTTCGCCAAGGTAAACAAGCAACCCAACCCCTCTAGCTCCGCGAGGATTTTGCCAGAGAATCCGAACGTGTGGATCATGCCACATTTTGCCTTCTGGGGATGGACGGGGGCAGCAGATAGTAGAATTGGTGCCATGGATGAAGCGCTCACTCGCATCTCCGCCGTCGAAGAGTCAACGCCCTGGGAGAAGAAAATAGCCAAACTCGTCTGGCGTGGAACTCCTTGGTTCAATCCGCTCGCCCACCCAACACTGCGGCAAGATCTGCTCAGAACCACGAAGGGCAAAGAGTGGGCAGACGTGCAAGCTCTGAATACCAGCAGTGATGGGAAATCAGGAGGTGGATACAGCAATGCTCTTCGCATTGAAGGCTTTTGTCGATATAGATATGTTTTATATACGGAGGGGGTTACGTATTCGGGACGGCTACCGTATCATCAAGCCTGTGAGAGCGTCCTGCTCATGGCGCCGTTGACCTATCTAACATATACAACGTCCTCCCTTAAACCGATCAAAGCGGAAGATCTCATGGCGGTGTTTGACAAAAAGAAAGAGCAAGAAGAGAAGGCTGCATCCAATACGCCTCCCATCATGAACGGAAAGCAGCCATCGATCCCGATACTTCCAACCGTGGCTCCTAAACAGTGGCACGAAGCGAACGCAATATACATATCCCCCACGTTTTCCAACCTCGAAACCACCCTCGCCTTCCTCGAAGGCCACCCGGAGATAGCAAAACAGATCGCGCGGAATCAGAGGGATGCGGTCGTTAGAAGAGTATTTTTGAGCGGGGCGGCGGAGACGTGTTATTGGAGGGAGTTGATTAAGGGCTGGGCGGGTGTTGCGAGGGAAGAAGAGAGTTGGAAAGATGAGAGGGGTATGAGATTTGAGGAGTGGGTATTGGGACAGGTTGTAACCGGGAGTGAGGGCAACAGAAGGGGAGCAAAGGGTAAACATGGGAAGATATAATGTGAGGTTGTGTCATAACAGAAATTCCAGATTTCTTTTCTAACTTCGCAGTGAAGATGATAGATACAATATGTTGCCCTAATCATGGTGCTTTACCAGAAAGCCGTGAATCCCATTTCCACCCTAGACCGAACCCAACCTGCTTTACCAGAAAGCCATGAACTCCATTTCCACCTTTGCCGGAACCCAACTTGCTTTCCCAGAAAGCAATGAACCCCATTTCCACCCATCTCCAAATCACATTGATTCCAACACCCATCACCCTCTCCTCCATCTCCTCCCTAATAGTAGTCCACCTCGATGCTTTCCACCACATCCTCTTCATCCACCCCCTCCAACTCCACATGCGTCACCCGCTTCACCATCCTCACCTCATCGTCACCCTCACGTCCTTGCTCCATATTCTGCGCAGCGGGACTCAAGCTCAGACTTCCCCTACACAGCTTCAGCCAACTCTTCCCCAACCTGACGGTCTTGCGATAACCAAACCCCGTCCCCATCTCTCCTATCCTCTTGAGGCTATCGGGCTTTCTGCCCAACGGGGTCAGATCGCCTGCCGAGTTGATGTAGCCGACGCGCAGGAGGCTTTGGAAGCTGATTGGGGCCTCGTAAGACAGGTGGAAGAAATTGGGGCCAGGGCTGGGGGATTTGTCGCTCTCGGAAAGGGGCCGTGGGCTGGAGAAACACGAGGAATGGTATTCGGAGGGGCTTCTGGGGCTCGAGCCGTATTGATCGCGATGTCGATAGGAAGGCGAGAACGAGGGCGAAAGAAAGTACCGATCAAAAGCCGGACTGTTCCTATCGGATGGTGTGGGGGATTATGAAGTTGCGCGATGTTCGGACGGGAGATGGCGAATTGGATGGTGCTGGTTTGATTCCTCGTAGAGATTGGCCACGAAGGTCACAATGACCAGTAGGGACAAAGAGAGAAGGAAGATGGATAGAAGGGTCATGAAGACCCGATCGCGCTTCATTTCAACAAGCCAGTGGATGAAGCGGCTTTGGAGAGATTGGAACGTATCCATGATGTCGGTTTGGTAGAGGGATGAAGAGATTTTGTCGGAGTGTGAAGATCGAGGTTGTGGTGTAAGTCGTGGGAAATCGAGCGAAAGAGCTTGATTATATAGAAATGGGGAGGGAGTCACTTTATTGACTTTATTGAGGTTGTCTAATGACCAACTGCATATTGTTGTCAAGTGAAGCCGAGTCACTGATGAGACACACAATGGCTTTCACTATTGTTCATTAAGATGGTGGTAACTTGAACAATACATTCAAACCTGCAACAACTGCAAATTTCTATAACTATACAGAGATTAAGGCGATTGTCGCAACGACTGCATATTACTATGACAATACAGAGATGAAGGCAATTGTCGCAACAACTGCTTATTACTATAACAATACAGATATTAAGCCCATTGTGAAAGTTCTCTAATAGCAGATTGAAGCATCCTCTATTGAGAAAGCCATGTCTGGAGACACACAATGGTTTGCCAAGACCTAGCTTTCACTATTGTTTATTAAGATGGCGGTAGCAACAATAGGCTTAAACCCGCAACAACTGCAAATTTCTAAAACAATACAGAGATTAAGACCATTGTAAAAGTTCTCCAATAGCGACAATCATCGAAGTGCTATCCTTGTTCCTAGAGGTCCACCTAGAGTGCGTCACGACAATCGACTGGGAGCGGGTGGGATGGTACTCTATGGGTTGGCAATACTGTAAAGCCACAGACTCTGCCCGTTTCTTTGAAGCCTGATAAACCAACACATGGATTGACACTTTCATGTCATCTTGCGCTGTCATTTTCTTTTGGAAGCCTAGCTTTTCCATCGATGCCTATGATTGTATTGGAGCGTTGCCATGCGCCCTGGATGAGTGAAGGATTCAATTCTAAAGCCCGTCATCCTTTATTCTAAGGGGCTAGTAGTAGTAAGGAGGCTTCCACGTTATATTTATGGTTTAAAATCTCTACCTGTATTCCCAGCTCTTCTCCTACCCCTTATATACTCTAATATAGCCAGACGCTATAGTCCTCGACCCCTTTCTATTGTTTCTCAACNACTATTATTATCACCATCACCGTCATCAGCACGACCAACCCATTCAAAATGGCACATGCTGCAGTAACTGTAGAGTTTCACCATCCTCGTAACCATCCAAATGCCTCCCTCAGTCTATGGGAGTCACTGAACGATACTACCCCAGGTGGTCGATGTGAGCGTACCAAGGAGATTGGCTGCATGTGGGGAAAAAAAAAACTGTAAGAGCTCCTGAAGAGTGTCGCGTGCCGGCTTTTGTGGCTTGGAACGGCTCAATAACGGGAGCTTACAATTGCGTCGAGAACAGTCGATCTGGTCCTGACTCTACCCTTGAAAGGAGACGATGTGCAGCGCCAAATTCGTGTGGGCTAATGGGGATGGCAGCAGAAACCCCCATGTGGGCACTTAGGCCTCCGCCGATCGCTCATAGCAAAGAGGGAATGTTTACCCTCTCTCCCTTGGGTCAGCCGAAGAATCCGCTCAGCATCCCACATAACGCTGCCCCACAGGCGCAGGATATTCGGCAGATAGCGGTATCTATGGACGTATGTGCCCTCCCAGAACATGGCCCATGCCAAAGGAGGACCAGCCGCATCCGGATCATCTCCTTGGAAGGGGGGCGGATCGCCCGGTAGTTGCGCCTCACCCTCTTCAGCGGCATCTTCGAGGGGTTGTCCCTCCCGCTTCAGTAGCGCCTTCATACGGAAACAAAGGCGCTCAAGAGCTTCGTGCTTGGACCAGCGCATGTTCTTTTCCACTACAGAGACAAGATCCCCGTGGTCGCTCCTATAGGAGAGCAAATCCTGCAGAAACTCGAGCCCGAGTTCCGTGGAGCCCTGGGCATACTTATCTCGCGTGTTGCGATCCGTAAGATTCGTGCGGTCCTGCGACGGTGGGGAAATCTGTTCCGACCAGTTCGGACGACGATCATGGGCAATCTCTCCAAGAATCCGATCGTACACGTCCTCCCCGAATGAGTAGATGCATAGGAGCTCGTCCAGTTCCCACGGGCGGTAGCGGCAGAAGAATTTGGCGAGAAGAGCCTCCTCCTTGAGATATGCCTTAAGTCGCCGGGGGCATTTACTTTCAGTCTTGTTCCGAATATTATTATACAACTGGAATCGGTACAGGGCGCGGGTGATGCGTGCTGTTTCCGAGTGGCTCAGTCCCTCCGTTGTCTCGAATTTTTCTTGGGCCCATTGCACGAAGGCCGTAATGAGGGGCTGGATAGTGCACCTGTAAAAGCGCACCATATCGATGACCTGATCTTCGGATACACTGTCATCTAGGATAGCAGTTGGGCCCCGGGAACGCAGACCCTCATGAAATTCCGTGAAGGGAACCGGTTCGACCACCTGGCTTGCCCTGGATACCGATTCCGCTATTGCATCGGGGACGATATTGCGCAACGTGTTCGCCAAGATGGAACGAAGAATGCTTCTCCGAAACGCTCGGTATGATCGACGGAAGACAGGAGAAGCGTGGACAAGGTCATCAAGGCCACTGAAGTCCAGGTTTGAGAGCACTGCGAGCCTGAGCTCGGCGGGGAGACCTTCCAATCTGGAATTGTTCGATAAGGGAGCTTCTCTACTGTTAGCGTCCCTCCACGCTCACGGTTATTTACTGAAGTGCGTTTTCCTGTTGTCCACCATGACTCTCGGGGTGTGGACCACACCGGAAAGGATAACACGTACCGTGAACATTTGATGGAAGTTGGTCCGGCGTCGCAGATCGCGACTGACCGGAAACCGGCGGCATATCGGGTTTTTCACCGAGCGTCTCCGTGGTTGGAGCAACAAGAATGTGATTCTATGTACTCCGTATTCGGTCTGACACGATGGGGTCGTCGATTCTTGAGGGCACGGTAATCTGGCGGGTGCCGTCTTTTAAGTACGGTGCGGCCAAGGCTGACCCCAAACGAATCAGTGGCGCACGTAAGGGGGACCAAACGTCTCCCTTCCCTCGAGATTCAAAGGGATAGAACGCACATCAAGGCAGCAACGATAATCGGTATCGAACGGCAACGGCTGTGAAGCGAAAGAAGGCAATTGCTATAGCAGCATGTAACCACAGGGTTTATGACAAGTACCTGACTTACAAGTTTTCAGTTCTGAACGAAATGGATTGATACTCCTAAAGAAAAACCCGCTAGACTGGACCGTAGAAAAGGAAAAAAGGGCGTGCTAGATCGCACAAGAATTCAGCAGCTTCAGTGAGCGTATCCCGAGTCGGAGTTCGAAAGAACTCAGCTAGTTACTTACCGAGGTCTCCTCCACGTCCTCATACTCTAAACAGCAAGGAAAAGAGAAGAAAAAGAGTACCTTGGTCAGGTAAGTGATCAGTCCCATCTCGCAGAACCGTCTAAGTTTCCGAAAAACCTGGGTTTCCGTCTGTGAGCATTCGAACAACAAAGAAGAGAAAGAAAAGCAGAAGAAGAGAACAGGAACTAAAGAAAGAAGTGGGTAGACCTGATGAAGGCCGAAGTAGCAGGCTAGGAAAAACAACAACACCCTCCCTTTCCATTTCTTTGCATTGCATGCCCGTTCAGATTCCATTCGCAATATCGACAGCATTTCACCCACTTTAACCCATTGTTATACCAGGATATCTTGAGGATACCTTTGTGTGCGACGAAATAGACGTTGGCCGTGTCGAAAGTATAGCCTTAGTTTGCCGTGACCGAGATCCCTGTCCCAAAAAGATACGTGACCAGATTACCGGCGCCGAGGAGACATCACGTTACTCAATATGCATCCGAATCTTGGGTCTAGGAACCAAGCTCGGGGACCCGTCGCTGCCGCTGGGTACCATCTGCGCGGCGGTAGCTCATCGCGGTACGGTCCATCGGCTCTTCCATGTCGCCCTCATCATATCCTTCGTAGTTGTAGCCGGCTCCAGACGGGTTAGGCCTGGCTCCTTGTTGGAGGCGTTCAGTCATGTGCGTGGTGTCGAAGGTGCTAGCGAAGGGGCGCTTCTGTCCCAGGGTAGACGAGGCTTGAACCTGTGGGGCGAACTTGGGGAGAGTCTGGCGGTTGTCGAGATACCCGTGGTTCTGAGGGGCTTCCGATGTGGCAGACATTGGGGCAGATAGTGAGTGCGGAGGAGACTGGTACGCGGGAGAGACCGGTTCGAGCTTGGCCAGAGGGGCGGGAGGTTGCAGAGTCTTCAGCGGAGCTAGCGCATTCCCATGCATGCCACCCGCAGTGGTTACTGGAGGATGGCCTGGGCTTTGCAGTGGCTGGGTAAGTTGCTGAGGGCGATTGTACTGATCCATGGAGCCATATGGGGCCATCATCTGGTTGTTGCTTGCATACTGCTGCGTGGTCTGAGGCACCGAAGGGCGGCGATAGTCATTCATGGGCTGAGCGTATTCCTCCTGGCGCACTGGAGCAGGCTGCTCATACTGCGACTGCTGGTAGCTCTGGTTAGGCATGTATCCGTAGGACTGTCCCATGTTCATTCCGCCCTGGGCCTGGTAAGAGTTGTGCGGCTGCGAAGGCTGGTGGGAGTAAGGTGCCTGGGGAGGTTGCATCAACGGAGCAGCGGCATGGGAAGGCGGTGCATATTGGCTCTGGTACGGGCTCTGGTTAGAAGCATAGTGAGACATCTGGTACGTTCCGGTGCTCGGTGGTGGCGCCATGGGTTGTTGGTAGGCGTTATTGGTCTGATATCCTTGAGCCATGTCCTCTATGCTAGGACGGCGAGGAGGAGCGAAAGACGTGTTGCTAGCGTTCGACACAGAGCGTGGGCGGTCACTGCCATCGACTGCAGGGCTGGGAGCGGGCATTCCGGGTTGCTGTCCGTAGGCATCCGGCGTGGCAGTGCGCCTGGCGGGATCGTAGCCAGATTCCTCGTCGTACTCGTCATACTCTCGAGAAGACTTGTTCTCACGGCGCCTCATGCGGACATCACGGCGGATACGGACACGGCAACCCTGCTCAGCGACCATGCGGCTGAGAGAGGTGCTCTCCTCCAAGCCAGGGAACTTCTTGGCCGAGAAGACATCGAAGGGAACGGACTTGACCTCGGAGCGATGAGTGACGTGGGCTTCGATGCCGTTGTTGAGGTGGATGGCGGTGTGATCCGGAGGATCCATGTCATCCTTCTCCTTCAACTCCTCGTAAAGAGCAAAGCTGAGGCGGTACTTGCCCTCGTGACGGACAGACAAGTCGGGGAAGATGAAGTAGCCAGCGGGAGCGGGACGGTCAAGATAAGCCATGCCAGCAACCGGAGTGCCGGTCAGGACGGGGAAGCTGGGCGTTGCTGGAGGAGCACGGCCTGGGGCAATGACGCGGGCATTCTCGAGAGTGGCTATCGAACAATTGATTAGTGCACGCCCGTGGTATGGAGCAGATTCAACTCACCGAAAAGGAAGAAGTTGGCATGATACGCGAAGGTGATTTCCGTCTTGTTCGGGCCTTCTCCTTCAAAGATGCGCAGTTCGACGATGGGAGGGGGATCAACCGGACGCCTATCGGCGGAGGATTTGGCGCCGGAGCCGCATGCTCTAGCACGCTTGGGCTGCTGAAGAACCTCGAGATTATAGGTGATTTTGCGACCCTTTTGGGTGATGCGAGACGAGGAGCTCTTCGTCTCGTTCTGCACTGGGATAGTAGCCATCTTGGAGGGGTGACTGTTGGAACGTCAATAACGCTCGACGGGGCCTTTCGTAATTCAACAGCTTTCGCGTGCCAGTCACGCGCCCACCGACTACCCTTGGGCGCGCGTCGAGGGATCAACCGTGCGAGAAGAGTGACGGAAAACAGTGCACTCGCAAAGGAAGGAATCACGTACAATGGACGATAAAAGTTGGTGAGGTTGGCGTTGGAAGCGCGTCAAAGGCGTAGTCGTCCCAGCTGGCGGATCTGACCCGAGGTGCCGGAACAAGGTCACGAGCAGAGCGAACGGTCAAGGCGAGGTTTACGACGATTGGGACCCGAGAGAGTGTCGGGTTTGCAGTTGCGCTTGGGGATTCGACGTCTGCCGGCGTCGTGCAATGGGCGAAGAGCAGCGGACTGCTTTGGGGCGACGGCGAGGGAAGAGGTCAGGAAAGGAGGACGAGCAGTTATGTGCTAAGGATGGAGGCCGCGACAGCCGATTAGCGACGGGATCGAGAACCGACCAGACGACGCGCGGGGCCGTTGGGTTTCGAAATCTCGCGCAGTCGTCGCGATGGTGGTCCTTGGAGGTGAGGACTGTCGTGGTCGTGGTGGTTGTAGGAGGAGAGAGTGGAGTGGAGTCTCGGGGCGGGAGCGAGCGGGAGAGGGAGAGGCAGGAAACGAGAGAGAGTCGAACGGGGCGGCTGGGGGTGGCCCACTGGGGGCAGGCACGACTGGGGGGAGGGCAGCGCTAGCCCTCCACCGGCTGAATTCGAGAACAAAGGACAGTGCGTGGGCAGGGGTGAACCCTGGGCCTTTGCCCTCCAAGGGAATGGGTGCCGGGCTGGGGGTGCGTATTGTGGGGAAATTCTTTGATGTGTCAGTGGAGGAGATGAATACTTTACATACCGGAAGCGTGCTCCCGATGTCGTCTCCCGCCTGGGCTGGCTGTCGCTTGGTCTGGACAGATCGGTTCGCGGTAGTGTCTGCCACTACCAGATGCTCACGGATACAACGCGGTCAGGAGCGGAATTCATTCCGCCAGTACGGTATACTGTGTAGCTACCTTCGGTCCGAACTCAATCCAGATAGCGGAGATAGTTGTTCTCCTCTTGATGTAGTAGATCGACAAGAGCATGCAGTTCCCGCACTTCCACTTGAATCAATCCAACCCTCCACCTGCAAAGAGGAATCAAAAGTTCAAAACGGCCAGCCCCCAAAAATAATACCCCCTATTAATACCCAGCCGTTACCCGAGGCCCACTAGCGCCGCCACTAACGACTAGCACCCTGACTAGCACCTGCCCCCGGTCCACGGCACCCAACCACAATGGTTACCGTCCCGTGGTGTCCGCTAGCGCAACCCATCTCCTGCGAGGGCTCACCCAGTCCCTTGTTTCCCTTTCCCTATCCAACCTCCGTGCTCCCGCATATTAACTTGGAATCCTGTGTACGCCCACTGTATCGGCTTTTATGCCGCAGGAATCAACACTCTATTTTCCCTCGCAGCATCGTTAATGTGTGCGATGCCACAAGGCCGAATACTACTGGATCCATCACATGCTCCTCGCTTCTTCTTCGCTATCCACAGGGTCTCTTTTTTTCCATGACTTGCTTCTCCGATGAAGAAGAAAGAATCCCCTTGTTGCCCTCACCCAATCCCACCCTGGATATCACACCATTTGCATGGTTTCCCAGCGCCACTTAAACCAGCATCGGGGCGCCACGCAATTCGCTCTCGGCGCTGACTGGTTCGCGTCCACGGGAAAGCTTGACCCGCGCCGCGGAGCGCTGGGGGTCAGCGATACGGATTTGGTAACGCGTAGCAGGGGCCCCAACGGAGAGTTGCTTTGTTCGAGTTTCTGGTGCGAATGACGACCTTCCATGTTGCACCTGCACTCTGACTTTGATATCATTCATGGCCCGGAGAATTGCACAGTAAAGGGGTGCAGTTCTGGCTCCGTTCAATCTCGTTCTGCTTGGAATTATTGGCAGAGTCAAGGGAATATGAAAATATGGAAATATTAGCGGACGTCGCACAGCTATCCACCTATAGCTAGCCCGTCACCTCCCCCCATAACCTACTGTATATCCATAACCTATCCATTCCCCTCCCTTCATCCTCACATCTCCCCACGGTAGCACACACTCCCTCCCTCCCATTCCTCACCTGCCAATGCCACTGCCAAACCCCTTACTGTTCGATACCCAATCGCCCCTCCCTGCTGTCATCGGCACCGCGCCCCATTCCCGCATGCCGAGCGGCACCAAGTTCCAACACACTTCACACTTCTATTTGGGGCGGTCCAGAAAAGCAACTCGGTAGCCGTCTCGGAAAGCCTGCCATGGGAGCGGGAGCCCACCCGCAGCGGAACCTCAACCGTTGGTGCTCCCTCCCGTTCCCGAGGCGAGCATCTCGGAGGAAAAAACAGCAGAGGTGCTGCGGTGCGGCACAGCAACACACCTCGGGGCACAGCCGCACAGCAGTCTCGGACGACGAACCGGATGTATACATAGAATACAGATTGACGGTTGTCATCCTCTACTGTGTACTGTGTACATGCAGACTCTGGACGTACTGCGTCTCGGGTACGTACATGCAGGATGCACTGTTTATAGCCCCTGTGCCTGGTTTTCGTTCCCTGCCCCGTTATCAAAAAAAATTCCCTTTACCGCACTATCATCCATCTATCTATCATTAGACCAACCCTATTCCTTCCCATCATGGCTTCGACCGCCCCTCCAACCTTGTGGCCAGGCATTGTCGGAAAGCTCATCGTCCTCAAAGAGACCCACGATCGCAATACTGGCAATTATTGGGGTTACGAGTGGGCCAACAGACCCGATCTGCCCGTCGCAGTCCAGCCGCTTCGCCAGGACCCATCCATTCTGCACGCCAACCCATCTCTGTTCTTGACCCTGACGTCTATTCTGGAAGAGACGCCCATGGCAGGCTGGTTAGTAGATTACACCCGCGCTGCCTTCCGAGCAGAGTTCTCAATCCCCCTATAGGATCGTGCATTCAATTGGCCGTCCAATGGACGGGGAGTGGGACGGGGAGACGGTCGTTAGCGTGATTCTAGTACCGGCACGCAATGGTGAATGAGCTACTATGTAGATTGCATGTGCCGTTGGTATGCAGAAGCCATACTGTGATATTCAGGTTTACTTGGTTAGGTCCAATGAGCTGCATGTGTCCACATAGCCACGCTCCCGTGTAACCCATCTCTATGCAGCGCAGCCAAAAGCAAAGCGAGGCAAAACAAAACTCTAGGAATGGAATGGGAAAAAACTGTCTGTCTCAACCTGACACCTGCACCGCCCTCCCACGCTCTGAAGGAAACCCCCTCACCTGCACTTGCACATGCTCACGCCATCGTCCATCCCATCCTTCCTATTCCATCTCCGCTTGCAGGGACACGTCAACAGCATCGAGACCGTGGCGTCTCGGTTTTTCGTCTGCAGCGTGCACGCTGTCCCTTGCATTCGTATCCTCAAAGGTCCTGCGGACGAATAGCAGAGAGCTTAAGCGGACGAAGCATATATTATACGGAAGGCGTGTTTAGGTAGAATATTGAATGGCATACGCCTCACGCTTTACGAAGCTCGCTGTTCAACCTCTGGGGGAATCCCCGAACCCCATTAACGATATCCCTCCTCTCATCGCTTGTCGATGCCCTTCGCAAGTCTACCACCCATCCACCTGCCCCTCCCCCCATCCCTCCGCATCCCCTTCCAACCCCTCATCCACACTGACCCCCCAATCCATCTTCTCCAACTCCCTCCTGAAGAAGTCCCTCTCCCTCTCCACCAACTCCCCCGTCGCTCCCATCACCTCCTTATACCTCATCACGTTATGCCAATGCGTCAGACTCCGCAGCGCCTGCTCCAACGGCACCGCCATATCCACTTCCTGGTCCACGCTCGCCCCCGCCAGCCAATCATCCCTAAGTTCAGGCCGGCAGTGCAGGTACACCGCGGTGATGACGCGCATGTTGGATTGCCGCCATTTCTTGCCGCAGTACGGTACCTGATTCTTGAACAACTTTAATGTATACAGTCGCAACAACGGTTGCGGCACCTTCAGGCACTTCCTCAGGAACTGGCTCGATTTGTAGTTGATCAACATGAGGTTCCGGTGCGCTTTATTCTTGCTGATCTTCTGCATGATCCGGAGAGCATTGATGTAGGTGAAGAATACTCGCCACGAGTAGTCCGTGATGGGTTCCTTGGGGAGGTCGGAGAGGGGATTGCCCAGTTCATCGACCTCGGGAATCGACGGCGGAAGGTTTGGAGGGAGGGGAACTTGATCTGGAAGAGCCGTGACGGGTTCGGCGCCTGAGTCGGCGCGGCGGAGCGGGATGGGAGGGGGAACAGCGTCGTCGGCATCGGATTCGTCTGCGTCGGCTGCCTGTTGTTGCTGGCTTTCCATGCCAGGTCGGGAATGGGTACGGCAGAAGTGGAAGAAGCTGGCAGGGGGTAAGCACTGAGCCAGGGAAGCACGCAGCACCGACTCACTTTAGCTCCTCTTGCTCCGTTCTGGAAGCGACCGCCTTCTCGATTTCGACCATTTGTAGCATCTTCAATACCAAAGTCGTGTAGCTGGTGTCAACGAGCAGCTGAGTTAAATATTCGAACTTCAGAACGTCTGGGTGGCCCATTGTCAGCAAACAGGCCATCACTAAGGTCCATGCTGCTACTTACGGGAGATCTTGAACCATTTCAAGAGGAGCATGAGTGTCCCGCAAACCGCTTTATCTAGGATTTCCTGTGTTCGCATCTTGTCCGTGATCTCGTCGTTAGGATCAAGGCCACCCTGATGACCGTTAATCCCGTTCGTCTGAGGTCCACTACCAGACTGTCCATTCTGACTTGCCTGGTATTGGAAACCGCTTTGGAGACCATTAGCACCATTTGTCGGAACTAGAAGTGCGGTGACGTGCATTAAAAAGGCCCTCATCATGACAATGACGAGGGACTGCAGGTACGGGAGTGCTTGCCCATAGCACTCCTCGACCAACTCCAGTCTTTCCTCAATACTCCCTGGCTGAGGACGGTCCTTCCTAGGCCCACCCTCGTTGGGCTCTAGGGACAATTCGCTCACATCAGGCGCGTCGTCAGCACCCGTCCAGCCTCGCTCATACTTCATGTAGTTCACTCTTTCTTCCCATAATTGCCTCATGGCGCGCGATGCCCTCATCCTCTTGGCAAAAAGTTCAGCGGCTTCCAGGATCGAAGTAGGGATGTCCGATCCTTCCCATTTTCGTCCAACCAACAAGTCCTGCAGGTCAGTCGACCCCTTTCCGCCGAGCTTGTTACTCTCCTCATCTAGTGGAGGGTACATGAATGGAAACATCTGATTAGTCTGATAGTTTTGCTTCTTGCCTCCCTTACCCCCAGGGCCTGCTGGCGATGGGGGAGGCGACGGCGCCGGTGTGGCAATATGCACAGGCTGTTGGAAGATGGAAGTGTTGTTTTCATTCAGTTCTCCCAGTCCAGAACCGAATACATGGTTGCCGGCAGCTCTATTGGGGTGATTCTTCAGAGGTGGGAGTATAGAGCTGTTCTCTGGTTCAAGGGGGAACAGGGGCGGCGGCGGGTTGTATGCCGGATATTTGGAGCTTATCTCTTGCCGGAAAAGGTGATAGTCCAGAGGCGAGGCCGTTATTATGGGCTGTCCTCTGGCATCTGCAGGTTCAAGGTTCTGGTCTGCGAACGATTGCTTTGCTCTCTCCACTTCGGCAAGGCCGCCGAAAGTCACCAGAATCGTCTTCCAGGCCAGGAGGAATACCTTCGACATGGGAATATCGACCGAATCATCCCAGCGCAGCTTTTCGATCACCCCTATGATGAGCAGGAAGAGGCCCGGCTTTGGTAAGGAAATGATGTGCTCTCTAATAGATAAATCGCCCTTCTCCTTCTCTTCTATTCGTGCAACTTCCAGAATGGTATATATGGCGGTCATCGCACACCAGAGCTCGCGTCTCCCTGCTTCCTTGACCTCCTGTGCGGTTACTGTTTGTGACTCTTCCCCCATCGTCCGGGAGAGCAAATCGGGGATTCCTCCGACAAGGATCGGTAGCCCGCCAGATTCGACAAACAGTTGCACATTTTTTCGCATCAGATCGACTTGGAAGCCCGACTGACTGTAACTTGTAGGCCGTACGTTGCCGCTCTTATCCAATCCCTGTCGTGCAGCGGAATCTTCTTGCGTGTATCCGGGTGATATACTGGCGCTCTCATGCCAACAACCTAGTAACACATACAGCAGTGCTTCGACCGTATCCAATATGGTGGCGGATCCACGGTCCTTAATACCCCCCAGTAGGGCCTGCATGAACTTCGCCTGTTGTTCCTGAGACAGAGTTACCCAGTCATGCCCTTCCGCTTCGTACGTTCCCCCAATTATACTTTCCCAAGCATTGATAAAGGAAGTATGGGTCTTCAGCAAAATCGCTTGTTCTTCCACGCTGTAGGAGAACCATTCCTCAAGCTCCTCTTCGAACGAGGACGCATCGTCGTACGTGAAGGCGTATGGGGCGGGTTCGGTCGGAGGGACATTGTCAACCAGCCTGCGCAGTTGCGACAGCGACAGTGAATCACTTGGTAAGCCAGCTTCGAGGAGAGGTGCGAAAGGGTGCGGTGGAGCCGGAGGGGGCAGGTGTAGCGGCGCTGGATTGGGCGGCGGAGGAATCTCGCGGCCGGGTATCTGTCGCCAGAGACCAGGTCTAACTGGATGCGCCTTTTGGGGCTCGGCTTGGGAAGGTACAGGTTCGAGGGAGGTTTCGTCGGGGACGAGGCCTTGCTGTTCAGCTGTGTCAAGCGGGGGATCCGGCTCTTCGCTGGATCCCGGCAGGTCTACTGCGCTCACTTCTGCTAGGACAACGAGTTGCCCCCTTTCGTCGGTAATGGTCCGTGGGAGGGCCTCCTCGGCATTGTTGTTTGCGTCCATTTTAGCTATGGTAGAGTATAGAGCATGCAGGTGCGGGGACAACCAAATGTGCGCTTGACGCGATGGTCATGGCTGACGAGCTATCATGAAGGTCTCATGGTGACTGCCCTGTGAGTTATAATGTGGAACATCAGCGACGAGTCTCCGCGCATACCCGTGGACAGGCAAAAAGCAGGAGCAACGAGGAGCGTCAACAGTCATGGGTGGTGGAAGTGGAAGTTGCTGCCAAGAGTGAATTGGCTCGTGCGGTCACTAGCCCTCCAACCAATGAGGACGCGCCCAAGCAAGCATACAAAACAAAAGTTGTCCGAGAGTTCTCTTCCAGGTCTGGGACTGTGCATATTGACAGAATGGAACAATACTTCTTGTTGCATTATGAGACTAGATACCATAATCCCCATAAACTTATGCGCTCTGAGAACACCGTGAATGAAGGAGTCCCTAAGGTGCTCCTCCGTTTGGGCTGAGACCCACGGAAAATTCCACCTTGAAACGAACCCTATTGGAACCAAGACCACCGAGCGAATGAGCCTCATAAACTGCCGCACCGGTTCAACGCCACAACATCAAAACACGCATACCGGACGCCAAAGAGAAAGGGAAAGGACCATGGGAGCCGCGAAGGCCGCCTAGGACAACCTACCGAGATAGAAGACCAACTGGTCATCTGCTTCGTCATTGCCCGTTGTGCCCGACGTGTGAGTACCAGCAGAACCGGGAATCCGTGGAATAAGAATGGCATCAGTCGAAAGGATTCTAGCTCTGACCGCTCTGCTCTCCATTGTTCTCGCGGGCCTTGATTTCGTCGGGCACGATGCCTGCGTTCTCGCACGCTCGTTTGTAGATCTCGCATTCGTCCCAAGCGCGCTGCATTTCGGCCTTGAATTTATCACAACTGGCGCTGAGTTCGGAGATGGCCTGCTCGGTGAGAAGTTTCTCAAGCGTCCACTTCTCGATGTTCTGCTGTTCATTCTCCTTGAGCTGGGTAATGAACTGAACAGCCCGCTGGAGGATAGAGCCCTTGTTCTTTTCGCACCCAGGAACGATCTTGGCAAGTTCATTGATACCCTCATTGATCGTCTCGCGTCGACGGCGTTCGACTAGGACAGAGTTAGTACAAGTGCAAGACCTTGACACTATCGTAGATGAATCGGGTGACATACCTTCTTTGTGGTTGTCCCTGCGAACCTTGTGCCATTCCTCGGACCCAACAGGAGGCTTGTGGCCAGTGGTGCTGGGAGGAGACTCGTTCGTAGCGGGAGGGCCCGACCGAGGCGTCTGAGTGGCTGCTTTCAAAGCCTCGAGGCTGAAGTCTTGCATTCCCGTCTGTTGCGACTGGTGATGGTCGCCCATGTTGAAGGAAGTCCCTTCGGTACCCGACTGGGGCTGGAAGGAAAGCTCCGTTGCTTGAGGGACGGTCATTTGATGGTAAGCTAGCGCGGCGGCGGCAGTATCGCCAACGCTTGCCGCATTTGCGTTACTGTTCTGGTGGACATCGAATTGTTGCTGCATGTCGTCCTCGCTCGTCGAGGCGTTGTGTGCGGCAAGAAAGGAGGCGGTGGCTTGATCGGTCAAGTCGTTGTTGTTGGCAGGACCTGGGGCGGGACGGGCGTTGGCAGGACCTTGGTCGCGGGTATCACGCTTCCGCTTGTTGGAGGTGTGAACCGAGTCGGCATGCGCACCGAGTGCGCTCTTAGCGTCCGTGGGATATCCAGCAGTATCGGCCATGGCGGAGAAGGACTTTGTGAGAAGCGGACTCTAAACAGGGGGAGGGGAGAATGACGGTCGGACGAGGGCCCTGGGTGAAGCCAGAACCTGTATCGAATGCCGTGGACGAATGCCTGGCAAGGCCGGGATCGAAGCCGCAGAAGTCGCAGAAAGGGCAAAGGTATTGTGTTCAGCGATGAACCCAAGAGCTCAATACGAAGTGGGGCTCGGGAACTGCAGAAAGCAATCGTGCGGCGATGAAGCACATGCGCCCTGGCCACGAACAAACGTTAGTAGAGGAGTCTGAATGCAGAAGGTGTAGCACAGAGTGTAACGCAGATGGTGCACAGTTGAGCGGGCATGTGGACTGCGGCGGACGCGGCCTGTGTGACGAAGGTGCCATCGGTCGAGGAAGGTCGGGGAGATGGATGCCAAAATGATAGCGCCGTACAGACGACTCGCTCCAACGCACGCGTGCAGCTCGAGCTCCGGCGTTAGGTGTGTTGGGGAAGAGTGCGAGATGACTTGGCGTGGGTGGAAAGGACATTCGGCGTGGCGAGCGCGTCGACACAGCGACAACGATGGGGTTGTTGCGATGATGGCACCTGGAGGTGGCTTTCGAGTTGCGCGTCGCGGATGCGTCGTCGCGGGAGAGGCGAGGCGGGCAGGGCGAAGGAAATGGGCGAAGACGAAGGATCAAAGGCTGAAAGTTGCTCGACTTACCGTGATGGAGGACGTGGGAAGACGCGGTTGTTTGATGTTGCTCGATCACCTGATCGGCTTCACCTGATCAGCTTCCCTGGGATCTTGATAGAGGGTCAGTAGGTGTCCGAGGCACACGAGGTGCAGAACCGAAAAGGCGCACCAGAGAAAAGAAAAAAAGAAAGAAGATAACGCGCCGGTTAGGACAAGTCGGGAGAGAGCATACCTTTTTTGATAGACGATGGGGCTGTTCGATGTTGAGAGAAGGGAATCACGAGTGACCGTGCTCTTGGGGGGTGCACTGGGGGACGGAGAGGAGCAGGTGACCTGGAGGGCCTGGGAGGGCGGAAGCTGGCTTTAAGCTGCGCCAGCGCTAGCCTCAACGCAAGACACCAAGACAGCCCCCCCTGCGACGAATCACACAAGCCCCTGTCGCCATGCCACCCGCCTCCCTCATTGAGCACATCGATGGCGACTAACAGTGTGGAAGCAACCATCAAGTGTCTGCGAGAGACATCCATAAACCAAGGAACAGAACCATGCAGCTTTTCCGATGACCAGCATCTCTCCTTCCTGGGCGTTCCTCTACACAGTACATACACAGTAGTGGTCCTGCTGCGCTATGCAGATGCGCCGCACGGGTGGCCACTGCTCTCCCCACCGGTTCTCACAGCCACTCCACTCCCTACCTGTGTACCCGTACTTCCTACACTCCAATGCTTCCCCATTACCAAGCCCATGTTGCAGCAACATCAACCTTTTGACGACAGAATACCGCCTACCGCCACGGATGACACCTCTGACACCATCCATATCATAGTAGTCCCGCATTCTCCGGGCCTCGGGCAAGTCACGCGATCGTGCTTTCTGGGCGGGGGTTGCATGTGACCCAACCCCACAAACCTCTACACCTCTACACAGTACCTCTCCCAGACGTCGACCACACCTTTACGCTAGCTATCGAAACATTCCGCTGCTCATCTGCATCCATGTTTGTCTACTTCCATGTTGCACACATCGCTGCTTCTTCAAGTTCACTCTTGCCACGAGTCCCCGCCTTGGCACTCTCCCCCTATGCACCATAACGAACCTTTATTGTACCACCCCCATTCAACCCTGGCTACACTTCCAAGACGCCAGTCCACTTTGTATCCTCGCCAGCCTATCACTCGAGCATGTCCACGTCCACTCACCTAAGCCACTGCTGCTAGAGAGCTTTGCCACAGTCACCACACCACTACGTTGACCATTGCATATGTCTTGCTCACCAGCCTCTTTATATTCCCTGGCAGACCGATAAGCAGAAGCTAAACCTGCAGACCATGGGGCAGACTATCCTCCAAGCAAGCCGAGATCAACGCTAAACACGTCACTGAACCACAGTGATGCTTGGGTACAAAACTGCTTTGGCTCTACTGTGAGGAACCATGCAATCGCTGGATGATTGACTCGACTCCTTCACGTGAAGCACGCATATCTTCAGTTGTCGATAGTCCCAACCCACAAGAATGGTCCTTGGAGTTAGCGCCCTTTTCATGTCGGCGAAGACCAGGCGCAGGGTCACATGCGATTCCTCCAGATTACTGGGCCCTTGATCATTGATGGCAGCTTGTTGTCTCAGTCGTCGCTCATGTGACGCTCCCGCGTGCTTTCCAAGGTTCGGCTGTCCCACGCTGCCACTGGCTCCTTCAGCATCGCGGCCTGGGTCCCTGTTCGCTACCTGTTTGTCACTGTCAGTCTGGGATGCACCGTGCGACAGTGGCAGGTTTGGAAATCCCAAACATCCTGTGTTTTCGTGCCGGTGCCCCCCTAAAACTGGTGCGGCGCACCCTTCATATGATATGTCTCCGAGATAGCAAAAGCTTGTCCACAACGGAACCCTTCTGCACCACCATAGATTTGCCCCATCTGCGACGTTTCCAAGTACAATGTACGAGATCGGTTTCTTGGAAAGACCCTGAGGCAAAGAGCGGTTGTACTTCTCTTTTTTTATACTCAGGCATAAAAAGTTGAACGCGCCTTGTATATACTCCATAAAGTATTTTCTACCTATGTAGATCATGTTCAGCCTTTCGTGTTTGTATTTACAATGTATACTAAACGCTATGTCATCGAGCGATTAGAATTAGCACCCTTTGGTGGTCATTGACGCGCAAGATATGAGATTGTGTTTCTCTTGTAAGTGCCTGCTTTTCTCCCAGAATTTCAGCAACTTTCGATTTGACCTCTATGTTTGGCTTCTCTGCCGTATGGACTGCTAGCCTACTCAACTGGATCAGATATCTTCAGGATTCAGGTCTGTGCTTTCCGCTCTATTCCGCACTAGACAAGCACTACTGGAGGGCAAGGGTGAGGACGGCTGAACACGTGACCATAATAATCCCTGCAAGCCAAGGCAGCACCACCCATCCCATTCGAGAAGCGCGTCACACGAAGCTCCGAAAACACCAGAATCGCAGCCGCACCTACTGCCTCCCGTCTATATACACCGCGTCAAGCTATTGCCATCTACTCCTCACATCACTGATTACATCAAATTACTAAACATGTCCGACGTCGTTGCCAACCCCCAAACAACGGCGGCCGGTGAGTCCAAGAGCGCCCGCAAGAAGAAGGCGAAGGCGGCTCCCGCTGTACCGGTTCAGGAGAAATCAGCTTCTGAGATCGGAAGCGTTGAACCCGGAAAGACCAATGGCCTTGATAGCGGTGAAAACTCCTATATCAAGGAGCTTCAAAAGTGCGTGCGGTCTATCGCGGTCTATCGCGGTCTCTCACACGAGCTGGTTATGCTAACGTTTTCTATTTAGGCAAATCCGTAATATCAACAAGAAGCTTGTATGCCTCCAAGTCTCTGGTCTCGCTGTGCTATGCTAACGGTATCTACAGAATGCTATGCAAAAGGTCGACGCCATCATCGAAGCCAACCCTGGCGTGTCCCTGGACGACCTCGTCGCCGCCCGCAAGATCAACTCCGACCAGCGCGCTTCCGCCCTCAAGAAGCCCACTCTTCAAGCTCAGCTGCAGCAGATTGAGGAGCAAATCACCCAATACAAGAAGTTTGCACAGGAGTACGAAGAGAGGATCGCCCGCCAGAAGGAGCAGCTCGAGGCAGCACACCAGGAGGAGCTCGAGAAATTGAGGGAGACGCTGAAAGAGGAGGCGACCCAGGAATCAACCAAGACCTTCCGTGACAAGCTGCTCACTCTGTCCCGCTTCCTCATGGCTGCTGCTACTCGCCGCCAAACTGAGGAGGGAGGAGAGCTTTCGGAAGCGTTCGAGGGTGCTTTGTTGGCGGTCTATGGAGGCGATGCTGCTGCTGTTTCCGCGATGGAGAACCTTACCGAGGGCACGGAAGATGTGGTCGTCTCCACACAGAGTGTTCCGCTGAGCATCACTTGTACGTTGTTGTTGCCCATGACACTTTGATCACTTGCAAACTAAACGCTGTAAAGTCGCCCAGATCAAGCAGGCCTCTCTTGCAGAGGCACCATTCGCTGCGGAGGAGGCTTGGGTTGACGATGTCGCGCAGTCCCAGGCGGCTGCTCCCGAAGCTGAGGAGCCTACCACCGCAGTTCCCACCGACCCTACGATAGCGAACGCCGGCATGACCGAGATCCTTGCTGAAGGACAGCAGGTTGGCGGCGCTGCAGCTGAGGCAGAAGTACCAAGCGCCCCCGCAGCCGCCAGCATCGATGCCGGAGCAGCCAACGCAGCTGCAGAAGCACAATGGGACAAACCGGCGTCTGCCACCGACGAGCCCCTTGCTGAATCTTTCGAAATGGTTCCGCGCAACCCCTCGGAAACTGAGACACCGGCCGCCGCCGCCCCTGTGAGCAGCGTCCAGAGCTGGGCTGATGATGCACAGGAGTCGGCGCATGCGGCTGCTCCCCCCAGCACCGCTCCCAACGACGGCTTTTCGGAAGTCCATCATCACCGTGGCGGCAGGGGTCGAGGAGGATTCCATGGTGATTCTCGCGGCGGATTCAGGGGCCGTGGTGGTCCTCGCGGAGGAGATGGACGGGGCCGCGGTGGGCGCGGTGGACGGGGTCGAGGCGACTACCGTGGCGGTCGTGGGGGCTTCCGAGGAGGCCCTCGTGGGGGTGAGACGCAGCCTCAGCAGTAGATGCTGCGGAACACGGCGTAGTGCCCTTTCGGTTGCACTGCACCTTCACGAGAAGGGAGAAAGGATTATTTGGTGGGGTTTTTCATACTCTCAGATTCTTTTCTTTCTTGTCGTATCATACTCCATCATCACACAAAATTTCGGGCATCTGGGCGCATCAAAAGCGAGGGAAAATGCATAGGTTCGCACGACTGTAAAACCACACTCATATCTCTGTGCATAGCAATGGAGCTTGGGGAGTGCTTTTTCTCGGAATTCCCGCTTTGGGTCATGGACCAGGTGAGGGAGGAGGAAATGATGAATATATATTGGTTCGTCTTCTCCTCAACATGAGGTGTTTGTGCTTTCTGCCTGTGAGCTGAGAGTTGACGAATGATGGGAGGCACTTGGCCAATGCTCTTCCGGAGTGCTTGTCTTGCCATGTCTTGTGTTCCGGCACAGCTGCAGAGTCGATCCGGGAGGAGGCGAGCCCTGGTGCCCTTGCAGTGGATGTGGCGTGTAGGGCTGATCTACTCATATTGCCGAGACTGTGGAGTCAGCGCCGGGCAGATCGTGACAACGTGGCGCGGTGTCAGGGTCCCGCGCCTGTGGTCCTTGTGAGCACATGTTTCTTACGCTGGGAACAGTTCATGCATGTTCAAATATGTGCACTTTAACCGTGGGATTGGGATGAGGAATGTCGTGATACGTTGGCGAGGGTTGGATATGCGGGTTTGTGGGATTTGCGAAACCTGGAGGAGAGCGGCGGCACCGGTCGAGAGAGGGCAGTCCATGGTTTGAAACATGATAGATTGTTCCTTCTATGGTTATTTCACCTGTGTAAGATATTTTCGCAAGCTGGTGGCATCGTTTCATGCGATGCGGGGGCAGTGATTGCCTCGCTCCTCATTAACGATGGCCGGCTTCCGAGGGCAGAACTCAACCTCATAACGCAGGAATATCTTCCGAAAGCATAGACATCAAACACCATCTGCACACGCACAGTCATGTCTCACTCAAGCCCGATCCGTGCAGCTCAGTATGCTGACGGCTCTGTACCGGCTCCTCCGCAATCCGCATGTTTAGCTTTAGTAAACACCACGCTGCGGATCAGATAAGATGATGGACCACTATGCGCCGCCAATGACGTGCAGGAACCCGCTGCGGTTTTCCCCTTGACAAAGTTCTGTGGAACCCAGGCTAAGAGTGTTGTCGCGCTGCGCTTAGGAGGTCGTCAAATAGGCGCGCTGAAGGATGAGTGTTGGGATATTGTTGTTGTCTTTCATCCAAAAATCCTCACAACTGGGATATATCGTCATCAGATAACCGGAGCTGCGCCGAATTGCTCTTGCTCAGAGGTCGCGCCCGTCCCTGGCCCATCTTGTTTCTGATGAACTGATGCAGGTGGTGCCATGGCTCCACCGTCCCTCCCACCCAGCACGCTTCTCCAGGGCTGGGTTAGCGCCTTGGCAAAACCATCGCACCCGCCCGCCAGCCCTGTCTCTTTGAACCTCCTGGCAGTGTCTCCAACTACACTCCCACCTACCTAGACATCTCCCGCCGTGCCCGTAAACCACTACGACCACCCTGGCGCCCATGCACCGCCCCCTTCGTTGAGGAAATCCTGGTGAACGACGTTGGAAGTCTCGCTGGCGTCTGTGTGGCGAGGAGGACCGCCAGTTAGACGAGGTCGCGACCACGACCACCGACCTCCCCGTATCCGCGCCTACGGCCACGCTTCCCCCGCGCGCAACGCTTGTGCTGCACAGTGAGCATGGAGGCGCCCGTGGAGGTGGTCGTGCCGTCTGTGGAGGGAAAGATGGAGGGAATGGAAGAGCAGCACCACCCGGACAAGCCTGCGCTGACACCGCCGACGAGCGAGGATAATGATAAGAGGGAGGCTAGACAGTCGTCGGAGCTGTCGGAGCTGGAGAGTAGTGACGATGAGGAGGAGATTGAGCCAGATCACTATTTCGAAGGGGGAAAGATTCCCGTATTTAAGCCGGTGAGTGCCACGATCATCGGACTCTTCTTCTGTCATTGCATAGGCGATGTTGCGCCTGGAGGAGGGTGAATGCCGCATTGTACATGCGCGCAGATGGGAAACATGGTTGCTGACAAGCTATAGACCATGGACCAGTTCCGGAGTTTTAGAAAGTTCATCGACAAGATCGACAAGTACGGAATGAAGTCTGGGATAGTGAAAGTCATACCGCCAAAGGAATGGTGAGGTGCCCCAAGCTCCCTCTGAGCTCCAACACCTTGGGACCGACGCTAATCCATCCGAACCTAGGCGCAACTCTCTCCCCGACCTCACCGAAGCGGTCAAGACGATCAAGGTCAAGAATCCCATTACGCAAGAGTTCGCTGGCCAACATGGCATCTATACCCAGGCCAATATTGAGAAGCAGCGATCCTATAATTTGCCCGAGTGGAAGGCTTTGACGGAGGAGGCGCATCATCAGCCTCCAGCAAAGCGAGGCGAGCGACGTAGGGCTGCTGCTGAAGCGCCTGCTCGCACGCGATCCACGCGTGGTGCAGTTTCCACACGGGCTACGGACGACGTTTCTCCCGCTCCTCCAAGGCGTGGACGACCTCCCAAGAGACGCGGGAAAGAGGTCCAGATGAAACAGGAGGATGCTGAAGGACGTGAAGACGATGTTGAGGTTCCGCCAACTCCCAAGTCCCCTGGGAAGGAAGATGCATCCGAGGAAAAGAGGCCGAAGAGGTCGCGTGCGAAGAAGGAGGAACAGGACGATGCCACCCCAACCAAACCCAAAGGCCGCCAGCCCAGATCTACCGCGTCCCGTAGGATGACCAACCGAACCGCCATGGCAGATTATGTCGATGAAGCCGCCTTCGAGGGCTTCGATTACCATCTGGATAACGTCGAAGAGTTCACCATTGAGAGGTGCAAGGAGCTCGAGGACACTTACTGGAAGACTATCAATTACGGTCAACCCATGTATGGAGCTGATATGCCGGGTTCGCTTTTCGATGACCGCACGACTAGCTGGAACGTCGCGAAACTGGAGAATCTGCTGGATGTCCTTGGCACCAAAGTTCCTGGTGTCAATACTGCGTACCTGTATCTGGGGATGTGGAAAGCCACCTTTGCCTGGCATCTGGAAGACGTGGACCTCTACAGTATCAACTATATCCACTTCGGCGCGCCTAAGCAATGGTACAGCATATCCCAGGAAGACGCTAGACGGTTTGAGGCTGCTATGAAGAGCATCTGGCCCAATGATGCCAAGAACTGTTCCCAATTTCTCCGGCACAAGACGTATCTCATCTCTCCCGCGCAACTCGAGAAGCAGTTCAACATCAAAGTTAACCGTCTCGTTCACAACGAGGGCGAGTTCGTCATCACGTACCCGTACGGCTACCACTCTGGATACAATCTTGGCTATAACTGTGCGGAGTCCGTCAACTTTGCAAACGAAGCTTGGCTGAGCTATGGACGCATTGCAAAGAAGTGTGAATGCGAGTCTGACAGCGTTTGGGTTGATGTCAATGAAATCGAGCGCAAACTGCGAGGCGAACCGACACCAGAATACTACGAAGAGACTGATGATGAAGACGAAGAGATGACCGAGCATCTACCAAGTCCGCCCCCGAGCGTGGCCGGCAAGAGCAAAGGCAAACCGGGACGAAAGCCCGGTAATAAGAGGAAGAGGGCCGCTGAGGAGCCCAAGGAGGCACCGAAGCCCAAGAAAGTCAAACGCATCAGGATCCGCATCAAGATTCCGGGCAGGGGTATGCCTTGTGTGCTTTGCCCTAATGATGTCGACTACGATGAGCTTCTTCCTACTGATAACGGCCTGAAGGCCCATCGACTTTGCGCCGATTACACGCCCGAGACGTATATCTCGTCGAAGCCCGGTGAGGTTGTATGCAACGTTGCTAATATCGGCAAAGATCGCTTGGATCTCAAGTGCAATTACTGCAGATCGAAGCGTGGTGCTGTCTTCCAGTGCTCGCAGAAGAAGTGCACAAGAGCATTCCACGCGACTTGTGCTGCCGCCGCCGGTGTACAGGTGGATCTTGGACCTATGCCTACTTTTGACGAGGAAGGGACGGAGTATTTCTACGATGGCTACGATTTCCGATGCCGATTTCATCGACCCAAGAAGAGGAACGTGAAGAAGGTTACTGCGGATACTCTGGAGAACGACCGGTTCATCATGGACTACGCGAAGGCGCTTAAACCCAAGGATGTCGTCCAGTTCCAGTATCTTGACGCCGAAATGTATCAGATATATGGCGGTCTTGTTATCGAGAACCGGCCAGGCGAAGCCACGCTTCTTGTCGAAGTATTGCCGGATGGGTAAGTACACCAGGATTGTCCTTTACCATAGGCTGACAACTTCAGTGATCGCGTGGAGGTCGAGTGGAAGTATCTTCTGCACCTGGATCCAGCCGAATCGGAGAGACCCAAACCGTCTGCAAATGCCAAACCACTCCCTGAACACCTCAAGGAGAGCGATTCGTCATTGGCTATCACGAATCGTACCGATGGTGTCCCGGAGTTGGGCGACCCATTCCATGATCCTAATTCCGAGCAGAAGTGGGCCGAGTTCAATACAGCACCAGAAGTTACGCAGAAAGTTCACAAGACCGATCTTACCAGGCCTCACAAGTTGTGGCATTATCTGGGGAAGACATCGACCGAAGCCAGGGCACAGTACACGGACGATATCAGGAAGCCGGTCCATAATCCAAAGAGCAACTTTTTGGAGACGGTCAAGCCGCCGCCCCCGCCGATGCCCGTCCTCCCGCGTTATCCATACAATGTGCCTCCCTACTCGATCAAGCCGATGCCCATGGCTCCGCGGACACCGGTCCAGCAACAGTTTACTGGCGCTATGGAGAAACCTTATCAGTACAAGCCGAAGGTCCAAGTGAACACCTATCGTTCGCCGGTGTCTCACTATAACCCAGATACGCGCAAGAACCCTAATTCACCAGTAGCGCACCAGCCCAATGTGTCCTATGATCATCGGTCACCAGGTTCTCAACAGGGCCATACTCATCACATTCCGAATACGAATCCGCATCAGCCACATCGTCCTTCGCATTCTTTCCATCACTATCAACCTCCACAGAATCACACCCACGTGTGGAAAGTGACCCCGACACAAGGCCCATCGACATCAGGACCTTTACTTCACGGCATTAATCAATATGCTACTGCTCATCAGCCGCTTCCGCCATATCCATACCAAACTCAACCTAGCCCCCATTCCGCAGCACCATATCCGTCCTACGCACAGCCTCAAACGCCAGGTTCTGGTCGCCGGCCTTCCTTGTACGGTCCGCCGGTGCAGCATCCTTCTGCATCGCATGCTCAAACCCCTCCGAATCGTGGTGCCCCACATGCCCACATCATGAGCAAACCAACCGGAACTTCCAATTCCAATTCTTCAATGTACGCCACTGACCATCCCTCCTCCTCTGTTTGCACTACCCAACCTTCTCCCTTGCCCCAATTTGATTATCTTGCCTACGTTACAAAATACCCCTATTTGAAGAACGCGTTTTTGAGGAGAGCAAAGACTTACATCTCGCCTTATAGTCCAGATGGAGGGTTTACGCCGGAGTGGAAGGCTAGGCTCGGAGGAGCGATGGCGCAGACACAACATCATCCTCACACTCAACCCCATGGTCAACACCAGCCGAGACAAAACATCTCCATCACCCCCAAACCTACCCCGCCACCACTACTACCAAATGGGCGCCCACCGCAAGGCCCACACAGCCAGACGGTGAATTACCATACCAGCCAGCCGCCAACAAATACGCCGTCGAACCCGATCCGACACAGACCAGCCCCGCAATTCCAGTCGGCAGACGCCTTCCAGCGTGATGTGGCAGCCAGTGCCAGCGCACCCTCGACACATGATTCAGGCATGCCGAAGTGGGAGAGTATGATGAGGCAACTCGCTGCGTCTCCGGCACCGGCTCCGCAGTCGCAAGGGCAGAATGCGCAGCTGCCAGCGTTGGCGAGAAATCCACCGTTGATGCCCGTGGCGAAGGGGAAGGGGGTTTCAGCGCCGCAGCAACCGCAGGCGCAGCAACAGCCACAGGGATTGGGCGAGCCTATTGATCCACGACTGATGGGAAACGCTCCTCCTGTTAGCATCGGTGGTGCTGCTGGTGGTGACAACGACCTGCCTCAGAGGCCAACGTATAGTCCCATCAGTGATGAAGAAAGGCCAGGTACGACTGCGACGGCCCCGGCTCCGATTCCAGTCCAAGCGAAGATGCAATAGACCTGGTTCAGAAGCTGCCAGGCTGGAGAGCCGGGCGGTGTGTACGATGAGAAGCCGAACCGGGAGCATTTTGGCGTTTTGTGACTATTTACTTCACGGCGTCTGGGAAATGGGCATATATTTATACCATGGGCTTGGCGGGTTCGATGGATTTGATGGATTTTAATGGGTTTATGGTTAATGGTTTATGGGTTCAATGCATTCACTCCTTATGGTCCTCGGAAAGGCCAGGGATATTTCTACCTCCAGGCAGATGACAAGCAGGGTGGATACCTGCCTGCTGCCTGCTTTCTCTGTACGAGTTTTCCGGTAGGAGATCATGGCATAGCAATGGCGACGGTTCCGTTTCTGCATATCCAAATTAGTGTTTGATTTCGCGTCGGCAAAAAGGGGAGCATGGGAAAAAGGCCCGGTTGAGTCGGCCTACATGATCATCTGCACGTGTACTCTTCCCTATTGAATTCTAAGGGTAGCTTTTCCAAGCACGCAACACAATTTTTCCGTCAAATGGATGCAAGGTTGACAAGAAAATATGACAAGACCTTTCTCTCAAGGGTTCCGGTGTCTCATTCGTCCCAGAGAAAGACACAGTGTCGAGAAAACGTCCCGCACAGCTTACAGCCTTATTCTTCCGGGGATGTAGTGGGCAGAGCCGCTCATCATAACCATTACATGTTGAACGTTTCCTTCTCCTTAAGCTCATGTCGCCCGAGGTCAGTGAACCGCGCGGCCAGCCATACTTCCGCATTTACTTTACTAGAAACTAATAATCAACGGGTAGGGTCCCGTTTACCCCTTTTCCTGTACGCACGAATCCCGACCCTTCTAGCCGTAGCCTTCCGCCTAGCCTTCCTTGGTTTTGGGGATGAGCATCTATAAACCCTACCCCATTGCCTCTCAAAATTCCGAATGCGGTACGCATGCCTCTCCCTCCAACCCACGAACCGCACCTTTCCCTTTGTATCCAATTTCCTCTGCCACCTGCCTCCACGTCTTCCAAAACGGGAACACCCGACGGGAACCTATCCCTTTCTCTTGCCCTTCGTCTTATCCACCATTTCTATCCACTTCGGATCAACCCCCCTCTTCCCTAATGCCTTGACAACAGCGTCTTTCTGCGGGCCCTGAACCATAACCTCCATGACGGGGTTCTTAGGGCTACTACCCTGCAGCCGCTCTACGCTGGTGCTGCCCGCACACGTTTTCCTCAACTCATCAGCGAGTGGTTGTGGGGACACGTGGAAAGCTTCCACGCCGCTGACCTTCGTCACCGTCTTATTTCCGCTGCGCGTCTCAAGCACGATGTGGATTTTCGGTGGGAGCCCGGCTTTGGGTTTGGCATCCGCCATGCTCGCATGGTTACGCACGATCGTGTGGAAGGGTGAGGAGGCTGCTTGCATGCGTTCCGCAAGTGCGTCAATGGGTATTTCGCCTGCCGCGAGGGCTCTATCATCAGCGGCGGAAGAGGTGAGAAGGGCGTCAGCGAGTTGGGGGTTGATTTTGATCATGCGTTTGTTCTTGGGGGAGACGAGGTTCTCTTTTTCGGCGTATGTCGAAACGAGTTGACGGAGTTCGTTCTTGGAGTAGTAGCCGCGCGGATCTGCCTGGGAGGCATTGAAGATGAAGGCGAGCTTTTCCTTGGGACGCCACAGGGAGATGATTTGAAGCTTTTGGCCTACATCTGCCTCCGGGGAAGATGAAGCCGAGGATGCCTTCGTGTCTGTGGTTGTAGCAGATTCCTTCTTGGGTAATCGGTACGGCACGAAGGACTGGATATGGCGGTCGTTGAAGTCGATGTCCAGGATCACAACCTCGCTTCCACCGCGCTCTTTTGATTTGATGATTTGCTCCTTGTCCAGGTGTTTGATGAACTTCTTCGCGTTCTTCCAACTGGTCTTCTTGATCTGGAGAGAGGCGGTTCGGGCGGGTGTGTAGGTGGGCAGGAAGGGCTGCACTAGCAGCGACATGACATTTGACTGGGTTAAGGGGAAGTCTAGACCATATGTCGGATGTTCCTTATTGTGATCCATATGATGCTTGACACCGTAGAGGAATGCGTTTGTGAACGCCTCGTCTATCTCTGTAGCTGCGTTAACGTAGATCTTGGGCAATGAAGGCAGTGGCCCTTACCTTTGGTTGTCAACTCTGCCTCTTCCACTTCCTCGACCAAGTCATTAGTTTTGCGTGAGGCTTCACCTGTCACCTCTTCTGCTGCACTTGGTATATCCGTAGAGGCGGAATCCAGCGCGACTCCACCATCATGACTGCCTTCCAAGTCCAACTTGTGTATGTCATCGACAAGGTTAGTAGCATCCTCATTTTCATCGATCCACCCGTCCAGGGAATCCGGCGGCTCGAGCCCGGGGTTTCCCGTTGTGCTCCATGCCCAGAGTTCATCCCCTGACCAGTGGAAAGTCTGGACTGCATGACCTTTTGCTCCCCGTACTTCTTGCAGAGACGCAACATCGATCTCGCAGGTTCCCACGGCCATGGGCACAGTCGGCGCTTCAAGGCTTGCTATTGCAACTATTGCCCCTTTTGTGGCTTTGGCGGGGAACGGCGGCCCTCGCTGTAGGCCGGGCGTCATGAGGTCTGCACCACCTTGTAGCTTTTCGACTACAAAGCCGGGGGTATGAAGGAGGGGAACGAGGCCGGGATTATGCCACAGTGTATATACTGCGACATAGGATCAGCAAAGTGACCTGAAGTTTAGGCGCGATTGGGCTCGCACCTGTAGGGAACATCTTGTCGTCCACCTTGACCCATAATATGCGCAATTCGTCCGCTGTGCCTTCATGGCTCCCGGCATATATTGTTCCAGACACCTGTTTGAGGTCTGGGCCTGCTGTTGTGGTGAATCGCGCGGAAAGGGAATTTTCTGGCAGTATTGATTTCCTGAGAGCTGTGGGGCCGTCTTCGGGAACTGGGAGGCCAAAGTCTGCGATGACTTGATCGGCAGTGCGACGGCGGTCGGAGGATTTGAGAGGAGAGAGAGGCTTGATCTGTGCTTGTCAGAGGCTGATGGGAGTGGTTACTGGCTGATGGGAGGAACTCACATTGGGCTTCTTTTTGAACATGGCGAGGAGGTGGGTATATGGACTAATACGGCGTATAGCCTGGATAGATAGAGAATGTAAGATAGACCTAGACCTGGCAAAAGAAGTGACTCGGTGTTTCAAAGGGGTATAAATGGAAGGTAATGTTTGTGATGAAGAAGACGCGCCGAAGTTTTGGAGGGCTAGCTACCTAGGGAGAGGTAGAGGAGTGACGCCAGCGCGGGGCAACTGCACCGCCGCAAGTGGCAGTGGCAGTCGTACCCCGCCATGGAAGCCCAAAGAGGCTAGCGTTCGGATGACGGAAAAAAGTGATGCCGTATCCAGCCAAGTCTCGATGTCCTTGTAGGAAGAAATGGGGCTTCGCGAGATGGCTCTTATAATCTGTCTACTAACCTCAGGTAAGTAGAGAAGTATGTATTGCAATGTTGACTTTGTATACTTGTGCTGACCACCGTTCTGGGGCTAGGCTAGTCCACAGTAAGTACTGAGTACACAAGTAAACGCGCACGTGTCTGCACGTGCGACATTTTTCGCCAGCCTGCCCAGGTGTCCCGGAAGTTCCGAAGCAGTTACGCCTCCCGCCTCAGCACCGCTCCTCCTCCGCCAAATGCACTCCAACCCTGGTCGTCACCGGGCCATCAGCGCTTGTCTTGGGGCTTCCCCGGGTTCGCAGCCATCTCGAAACCATAAATTCTGTGACGACAGCCAGGGTCATGGCAGCCCAAGCCAAGCACTTGCCGAGCGGTAAGGTCACCAGGTCCCAGAATTTTCAAGGTTTCCCGGATGTGGGGACCGTTCTCGGCGTCATCTCCCCAGGGCCCATCGGTGCCATGGCACCAGGACTGAGAACACCACAACTGTCGCCTCCGATCGCCTTGCGCCATGTACAACATCTCCATCGTCTATAAAAGCAAAAACCATGCTGTGGTCCGACGACCCGGATCGAAAGACGATGTGAAGGCTAACCCCCTCCGCCATCCTGATGAGGTCATTCGTCGGCAGTTGGAGGTTCAAGTCCGGAGAGAGTGGTATACGAAGTAGATATTCACTATTTCCGTGGAACCTCTGGTTTGCCCTTACCCAATACAATAGCAAATGGACCAATCAGCGCCCTACCAGCCTCGTACGACATCCTCGGCTTTGTGGTTTGGCATTGCCATTGCCATTCCAAATCCGATCTTAGTCAGGACCAGATTCTGGAGCACCATCTGTAACCCTCACCCAAGCCAAGGTCCTTGCGGGCGCATCAAATCCATGCGCACCATCTTTGTGTCAACGGCAACAAAGAATAGCGCTGCACCACACATGTACCCCAGACGCGAGCCATTATTTCCCAGGCTGAGGCTGGGTTGGGCTGTCGACTGCATTCGCTGATTGCTCGGCGTGATGATTTCTGGAAAATCTCCGTTTTCTCCACTTCCAAGAGTCGCCTCTCGCCCTGACCCATGACGTTCGCCGACTGCTGCGGGCGCCACCAAACGCATCCGTTGGCTGGACCAGGAAAAGCGCATGTCGTAGCTCCAACTCTGAGTCGCTAGGGTTTGCATAATTTGCGGAGTAGAATCGTGGAGAGCCTGCGCACGCGAGATGCGCAAACCTAAATCCTGCCGTCGTTTGTATATACTTCGCCTCCTCCATTTCTCCTCATCCTCCTCTTAGTCCAGGTACCTGCCCGCCGGCACTTCACCCCTCGCCACAACCTCTCACTCATCCTGTGCCCCTGAAAAGACGAGCATGGCCGTGAGCCGCTGTCATGTTTGTGCTGAGAGGATCTTTTCGCAACCCTTCCTGATATCCGCCCTTCGTTAGATCTAGAAGTCATGAGCCCCCTTCCACCGACCTCCAGTGCGTTCCGCAGGCGCGAAGAGGTCATCCCGAAGCCTACGGATCCAGAAAGCCTCATCCTTGAAGCATGGGCTCAGGGATTCATGGTTGGATCTTTGATCATCATGGCATTCATCACCATGGCCAACATGCGAAGAGGAGTCCTCCTCCATAAGGTATGTCGTGCTGGAAAATCTGGCCTGCAACTAGTGTCGCTAACTCACTTTCCAGTTGATTCTTCTCGAGGTACCGTACCATTCATCGCATTATACAACAGCATAGCTAACAGCGGCGCAGCTGCTACTCGGCATATGGCAAGGCTTCTGGTTGTTCTTCCCCTCCCCCGTTTACGCCTGGTGGTTGTCAGTTGGCGCCATCTTCTTAAACGCTTCCTGGTCGCTCCATAACGTTATTTCCTGGATGAAGATCAAACCTTTCCTCTCGCGGCCCGTTAGCTGGATCTTCATTGGGACCGTAATCTTGGTCCAACCATATTGGGTCGTGGAAATCTACGCAAACTTTGCCTACTTCCACGGTATCAATAAGGTTTTCATACGGACTAGGCCCTGGTGAGACAGTCCACCTGAGCCCAAGGCATGACTCAAGCTAACTGTCATTACTAGGGAAGCGTTGTGCAGAGATCCTTGGTGGATCTTCACTACCGTGTCTCTTGTCTGGATAATCAAAACCCAGTACGATTTGACTCTAAAGGAGATCATACGCATATCGCCGCGCTTCGGTATCATGCTTCTATCCATGATTGTTAGCGTCATCTTCATCATCCTCGACATTTGCTCCGTCACATCCGCCTTCAAATCTTCCCTTCCCGTTGGGATCAATCCTTTCTGGAAACTCTCCTTCGTCTTCAAGTGTCTCACCGATATGGTCGTTCTGGATGACTTCAAGACTGCGCTGGACAGGCTTCGCGCGTTCAAGATCAGCCGCATAGGAAGCTTCTGTCAGGATACCAGCGATCGACGCACATGGGACAACGGCAATTTGATCGATGCCTGGGAGAGGAACTCTACTGATCCTTATAGGGATCCACTAGGAGGTCCTTTCCCCAGCCCAGACGGTGCCCTGATCAACGAGAGCAATTTTCCGGAGTCGAGAGAATTCGGTTTCCACGAACGAAGAAGAGAGGGCGAGCGTCCGGGGAATCAAAGCTCCGCTTCGTCACTAGGGTACACATCGAGGGATTTTGGAGAGATTCATGAAGGCCCCGAAAGCATCGTGCCGAGCGCTTTGTATGGCCCGCCTCTCAAGCCTGTGGAACCTGCTTTTTCGCCTCGAGCAAGTATTAATCATAACCATAACAATGGCCGTCCGACCGTCCAGGACTCCGCGAGTTTTCAGGACTACGCCAGAGCGATACGAGAGGTAGAAGGGCATGGCCGCAGACCGTCCAGCAACCATTGAGGTGCAGATACCATTATCGTTCTGGAGCATTTACGATGACTGGCCCGGTGGTATCTTCGCCACGGAAGTCATAAGCCACTCTCGACGGGGACCAGGATGCGCTTTCCTTCTACTACCATTCGACGGAGTCGAGACGTCATACTAATGCAACACGGCCACGATTGATGTTTCATGACCTTGTCCAGCTTGCTGGGTGATATCCAGGGGAGGTCTCTCCTCAAAGGCAAAAAGTCATATATGTCTGTACTTTATCTTGATAGATACCCCGTCCTGACGGACGCTTCATGTTTCTTTTCAATTTTTCCGCATGTAGAAATGCATAATGTCACAACAAATACCGCCCATGCCGCACTGTTCATGTGCAAGATTATGAAGTATAGTCTTGCATATGCAGCAAATGGAATCGAGAATCAAGCATGCCCACTAGAGCTTCGGCTTCCCGATCGACAAGGCTGCTCTGTCCACATGATCAGGACCGTCATAGATATCCCTCTCCACCGCCCTTGCATTGATCTAGGAAGGATTGTTAACTCCGGAAGGCCGAGCCCTAGATAGGACATGGCGACTTACATGCTGCATGCCCAATTCTTCCACCGTCTTCACCCCCAGCAACCGCATACACGTCTCGGTCTCCGCCTTCAAAACTACACGGGTCCGTTAGCAACTTACCTCAACGTTCACCACGACGAATTAAAGGAAAGAACGGATACATACTCTCCAGCACCCTTCTCACGCCGTCCGCTCCCCCAACCGCCAACCCATACAATGCACCCCTCCCAATCCCCACCCCCTTAGCCCCCAAGCACAACGCCTTCACCACATCCGTCCCTCTTCTTATTCCACCGTCTACCCACACCTCCACTTTGTCAAAAACTTCCGGGCAGTACTTCCGTATCTCCAGTAGTGTATGAATGGCGGGGGGCGCCGTGTCAAGAGCTCTCCCGCCATGGTTGGACAGAATGATGGCGCGCACATGGGGTGCGTGGAGGGAGGCGAGGTACGCGTCTTCGTGTGTCTGGATCCCCTTGAGGACTACGGGAAGGTTGGGAGCGTGGGCGGCCAGCCAGGGCAGCGTAGTGCGCCAGGTCAGGTCTGCGGCGGTGCCCCAGAAGAGGGCACGACCTACGCCTGCGCCGGGACCCGCCTCCTCCTTCTTCAGTTTGCGTGTGGAAGAGGAGGATGAGGAGCCGGTCACGGGCGACGCCGACGTCTTGGACACCTTCATCGTCCCCTTCTCCGCCTGCGTGCTGCTCGCCACCTTGGGCGCGCTGCCGCCCACATTCCCGAACCGCTCGTCCTCCTCGCGCTTCCCGGGCACGGGAGCATCCAGCGTCAAGCAAACGAACTTGATCTGCTTCAGCTTCCCGACGCGGGCGAGCATCGCCTCGCTCTTGCGCCGATCGCTCTGGACGTACAGCTGCCACCCAAAGACGCTGTGGTCGGGCATGCCTTGCACGATCTCCTCGGGCGTCATCGACGCGTTGTGCGAGATGATCTGCATGGCGCCGAAGGTGTCGCAGGCCTCTGCTATGCCGCGCTCGCCGTCTGGGTGGCCCAGGCGGGCGAGCGCGGCGGGGGAGACGAAGATGGGGAGGTCGACCTTGTGGCCCAGGAACGAGGTTGATGTGTCGCAGGCGGTGCAGTCCAGGAAGACGCGCGGGCGGAGCAGGATGCGCGAGTAGACGGTTGAGTTGTAGTGTTTAGAGAAGAGGTCGTCGGAGGCGGAGTGGTAGTATGCTTTTGCCTTGGGGGAGAGGACGGTGAGGGCGGTCTGGGCGATCTCGTCCAGGTTCAACAGGTGCTGGAGGTTGATTTCCGAGGGCTCGGAAGAACTGGTTGAGGCTTCAGGGGGAGGAGGGAGGGTGGAGGGATCGACGGTGCCGAGTTTCTTCACATCGCCCCTTTTTATACTTTCTTCCAGTAGGTTGCTGGGGTGGATTGGGTCGTACTCTTCCGTTGCGTCTTTGCCGGCGAGATTCAAGATGGCCTTTACGCCTCCCGGGTGGTCCGGGAGGAACGAGGTTACATCGTACACGTTTCCGTAGAGGATGACCCAGCAGCTTTCGGGGGTGGAGTGGGCGGACACTAAGGGGGTGCGTTAGGGGTCCCGTTGGTGGAGAAGATGAAAGAGTGGCGGGGACTGAGAGAGGGAGATGTGGTAGGGGAAGATCAGGTAGCGCGTTGACATGAATAAAGGAGATATTGAGATGAAATGACAGGGACATAAAAAGCAGCAGATATAGTGATGTGCAGAGACGGAGATGCAGAACACACCGCATGAGGATATACGTGGAGACCCTAATTGGAAATGGGTACCGGAAGATACAGCGGTAGGGCCAAATACCATACGAATTTGAAGAAATATCCAAGAAGAGCAGAGCTTGAAGACGTGCAAGAGACGGGCAAAGAGTGGAAGGTGTGGAGCAAGGTACAAGAGACAATTGCAAGTGCTCACCTTCCGCGTAACTAAACACGTTCGCCATGCTTGCAATGCCAGAACAGTACAAATAGCCACGTAGATACAAACCAATCCCCTATATACACTCCCAAATAGTCGAAGTCGAAAGTGATGTACACGTCGAAGTCGAAAATCTCGCGATACCCATGGCTATCCGACACCTCCACATTGCGTACGTGTGGGGGTGCTGGGGTGCTGACTCGGGCTTGTGGGTGCCGAAGCTGTAGAGCAAATATAGACAGAAGAGGTTAGAGGGAGGAGAGACCAAGTTAATTAGCCGTCGTGGCTCCGTCGTTTTGTACGAGCATTCCGAAATTGTTCCGTCGACTGGTCGGCAGGTGCTCAAATATACGCGGAGAAGAGGGGAACTGATGTTTTGAGGTTTATGCAGCCTGCGAAGAAATGTTGTGGCACTCCGTACTTGCTTCATTTCTAGTACGACAATCTTGGGCGAGTAGATAATGCGAGATGCTGGTTGTGACTTATAAAACGATCCATATGATGGTACTCACAACAACTCTGTCGTGACAACAACGTAGCGTATATGTGAGCATGGGTGTACATTGTTAGATTCCACCACTTTAGCTTAGAAGTGCTAGGACAATTGGAGGGATACAAACATCATAATGGGACTTCTTCAGATGGGATTTTTTCGATTTCAACAATGCTCAGCACTCTGATACGGCATCCAGTCCAGTGACTCACATGACAGGGGTTCTCCAAGGCAACCATGATTGTGGCGCAGGCGCAACAACCCCGGGGACCTCTTCTCTATTCTTCACTTTTTTGAAGACGGCGCATACACGTGAAATCCCCTTTGCACCTTATCTGCTCATTAAACCATGGAGAAACCCTTGGACGAATCCAAAAGTCTCCGCCATCCCCGTCGAGAGAGGCCTACCATGCCCAGCCGCGATCAGGATCTAGTAGGACCTATTCCTGATGGCTCCTATCCTCTTTCAAGTACCCTCACAGCACCAACTGCGGCCACTGGACCATCCAAACCTCGGATATGGAGGGATTCTCGGCTAGAGACACTCCCTCCAGAGATCAGGATTTTGATCCTTTCCCAAATGCCCATCAATGCACTCAGCGCCCTGGTCCGCGCATCTCCCGTATTCTATAAATCCTATCGCTGTTATCGCTACAGTATCCTTTGCTCAAGCCTAGCGGAGACATTAGGAGACATTCTGCCTGACGCGGTAGCCGTCTCGGAGGCAGACACCGATGGGCCGCTTGCCCCATTCTCGGCCAGGTATCGCAGATATCGCTCCAAAGGCGTGGGTATCATTCAAGACAAGGAATTCTCTTTGAAGCGGGCCACAGATATCGCGGCCTTTTATATACGCACCATCTCCCCTCTCGTACTTAGCTACTCGCAATGGGCCCAGGAGCACCATCCCGAGGGAACACAATCGGAAACGTTGAGCCGCTCGGAGACAATTCGCATCACGCGTGCATTATATCGCTTCCAGCTCTACTGCCTCGTTTTTGGCGGAGGACCTGCCTCTCGCACCTCGACGGCCCCAAAGATCCCGCCGCCGTGGCAAATTGGCATGTCCTTGGAGGAAATCTATCAGCCCTGGGAGATCGAAGAGATCGTATGTATCTGGTCTTTCGCGGGCCATACTTATGGCCAAACTCTCAGGGATATATATTCCGAATCCCGTCGTCGACCCGCCGCCGCCAACCCCGAGGAAGCCATGGGTAGCGGGGAAGCAGGTCCGGCCGCGCCTATGGACATCGATGAACTTGTGGAACGCTACGGTATTCTCAAAGACGATTCCTCTGTCAATGTAGCTCTGAAGGGAATAATAGAGGGCGGCCTCGAACTCCTCCTCTCGGTCCTGGTTCAACGGAGTCGAACCCGTCATGGCGACCTCTTTACCACGATACGTACCAACCTAGTCCGCCCAGTAGCCAACGCCATACCCCCGGACCCCTTCTGGGAAGACGACCCCATCCTGGAACGCTGGTCTACCTTCCGTACTCCCAGGGACACGTTGCAACGTCGTCGAGTCCCACTTCCCTTCACAGGCGAGGGCGACGCCGCTGGGCCTCCTTTGGCGTGGACAATTCTGTGGAGGGGGACGTATAGCAACGTGTGGGGATCTTATATACCGGAGCATATGCGCCGGTGGGGACACGTCATGTGGGATGCCGGGCGAGTGCAGAAGGTGGCGATAGACCCGGGAGATACGGGCATCATCAGGTTGCAGCGGATGTGCAGGTCTCGCTGCGATTACCGGGACGTAATTGAAGACCTGGTTTTCTAGAAACCAAAGGGGGAACTAAATATATCTGCGGCTGATATCAATTCTGCATCAGCACGGCGGCTGGAGCTCCCGAATTCGGGAGATGCGAGGGCTAAGCGGAAGACATGAGAAATCCACACTGAATGAGAAAGAGTCTTTAATTGTGCTACATAGCCGTAGCCCAAGGCTCGGGGTTCCCGGGGCAGGGGCTTAGAAAGGGAGATATGATATGCCAGGGCAGTATTACCACTAGGATGGTCATGCAGAAGTCCGTGAAAGCAAATCCAAAAGAGAACATGACTTCGTAGACCGTAGACGTCGTGAGGCTGGAAACATGAATCGTTATCGTTTTGTGGTGCTCAGAACGCATGGACGAAAGAAGAGGACAATAAAACAAAACATTCGTGATCCGTGAATCCAACTTTCCTCCCGATAATGCGTAGGCAAGCAAGATAAAAAATATTGATACTCTCGGAAGTCGTTTGGTTGCCTCTTTCCTGGACTGGTTGAGGGGTGGACTTGGGTGGCTCAGTGGGTCGCAGAGGACGTGCTCAGAAAATCTCATGGGCCAGTCCACCGTACCCATCATCACTCTTTCTGCAGACAGTCACAGACACACGCTTGCCATCGACTCCGTCAGGAATTGCGGGAACCTGGGGCACGCTGACGCCATCAGGGACGACGGTAACGATAGCCTCTTCAACGGCAGGCTGCATATGTCTCTTTCTCAACGTCGATCTGCTACTCTTCGACTTGCGGAGCCTCTTGCTGTCGCTCCTTTGCACTATTTCGTCGCTTGAGAAGGAGCTATACGTCGAATCCGCATCGTCATTGTTCTCAGCATCATCGCTAATCTTCCGCTTCTTGACCATGACGGTCGGAGAAGACGGTTGCGAGGCGCTATAACTGGTCCGGTCCAAAGCCTCCTTGAGCTTGCGCTGCGTGTTGGCGAGTTCTTGTTCGATATTGGAGATTTTCCTGCGCAGTCGTTCCTGTCGTTGGAGGTCCTTTTTGGAGGGAGTAGAGCGCAGACGAGGTGTTCCTGGGGCGGAGATGGAGGCAGTAGAGAAGCTGCGGGTCAGGCGTGCGGTGCCAGTGGCTGCATCGATGCCTACGTTCCGGGGGTCAGCATCCAGTTGCTGGTCTTCCTTGCATGAAGGCGAATATAACGAAGTGTACGTACCGACACCTCGGGCTTGGGCACGCGGCCTGACGAATACTTTTGGGGCAGGGAGCAGGCCCAATTTCTTTGCTTCGGCAAGTGCTTGTTCTGCCTTCTGCTTCCTCTCGTCGCCGTCAACATCGCGCTCCTCCCGTTTCCGCTTCCCTAGACCAGCGAAGCCGGAGCCGCGAAAGAGGGAGGCGGCAACGCGGGAGAAGCGTGAATAGATACTGTGATGTTGGCCAGTGGTAGCCGTAGGTGGGGCTTTCTCGGTATTCACGACATCTACATCGTCGCCTTCGAATTGACAGAAATCAGCAGGCGGTGGATGGATGCTAGTGGTACTGTTCATCGTGCCCTCGGTGAAGCGGCTGCGACGCGGGGTCTCCCAGGGCTCCGCCATCCCCAAGGAGAGAAGTTGGTTAGCTCAAGGAGGCGTTATGATGGCGATGGGCAGGTGTGGGGTTGGAATGCGCCCAACAGATTGTTGTTTTGATGTGCCTCTGACGTGGTGGTGTCTGTTAGTGTTAGTAAACTGTGGCGCAGGGGTCTGGAACCGGGGAAACGCGTGAACCCGTGCCACAGAGCCAGAGCCTTGGCGTTTGCACTAGCCACAGCAGCCACTATACACAGTATGCTTTCGTGGGGTCAAGAGACTCAGGGGAAAGACCGTTTATAAGTTAATAGATACTGTTTCGGTGCGATTGTTGACAGCGTACTCCGTATTCTCTTTTTCTCTAGAATTATTACACATTATTGCGCTATTGACGGCCTTCGTTGGCTCCAATATGGTCCCTTCTAACAGTAAATAAGTTCTTCCCATCTGCCCCGGCGATCCCTGAACCCCGGCGACGTCCACCCCACGCACGCTTCATCTTCATTATGTGATGACCGCATCGTTTCCAGCCGCCCGAAGAGCTGAAGAGGCAGTGAGCATCTCTCTTCACAGCTCGGCAAGCCACGGTGAGGCAGTTCTTCAGCCGTTTCGGGTCTAGCTCCCCAAAGGAGTGCAAGCTGGTGCTCAGGTGTATCTTCAGACAGTGGAGAGAGGAGAGAGCTACCCCGCGCTAAGAAATTGCGTGCTCGACGCGACGCCGACCTGAATCCCTTCTCGACGCCCACGACAGAGGCCGATTTCGGGATGTGGTCTTTTTTTGCTGAGACATGCGCGGGGAGAGGGATCCGGGCGGGAGGGTATATAGTGCGGGAGGGGACCCAGGGAGGGGTGAAGTTGCCATATATTGAATTCACTGCCTCCTACAAATCCGAAAGGAACGACCGAAGACCTCCCGCGACTTAGCTAGTAGTACATCGGCAACCCTCCAGTGCTACTTCCACCGACCAACGGATTGGGTGTATGACGTGACGCAAACGGCTTATTTCACAATTGTACAGCGAACAGTGTTTATTTAACTCCTTCTATCTGGCTTTCGAGTGAACAACAACACTTCTCCGATACCTATCCACCTTCATTCACAATGGCCGAGGAAATCTCCAAGAACTTCGAGACGCTGCAATTGCACGCCGGTACGGTGACTCCCTCTGGGTTGCCCTTCTTGTTGCTAATCGCCTCGTTCAGGTCACACTCCGGACTCTGCCACCAACTCGCGCGCCGTTCCCATCTATGCCACGAGTGTACGTAGGATTAAACACCAAAGAGGAGAGGGGAGTTACTGATGGAAATAGTCATATGTCTTCAATGACTCTGCACACGGCGCCAGGCTGTTCGGCCTCAAGGAGTTCGGCAACATCTACAGCCGTATCATGAACGTGAGTCCCCTCCGCAAAGAAGAGTAGGAGGACTTGCTGACACGACATAGCCTACCGTCGATGTGTTCGAGAAGCGAATTGCTGCTCTTGAGGGCGGTGTTGCTGGCCTAGCGACCTCTTCCGGCCAGGCCGCTCAGTTCATTGCCATTGCAACCCTCGCACACGCAGGTGACAACATCGTCTCCACATCAAACCTGTAAGTAACATGACCTGCTGCAATTTGAACATGATCTAACACTCCCCAGGTACGGAGGCACCTATAACCAGCTCAAAGTTTTCCTCCCCCGCCTCGGCATCAAGACCAAGTTCGTCAACGGCGACAAGCCCGAAGACTTCAAGGCCGCCATCGACGAGAACACAAAGGCAATCTACATTGAGAGCATTGGCAACCCCAAGTACAACGTCCCCGATTTTGAGAAGATCGCCGCCGTTGCCCACGAGGCTGGCGTTCCCCTCGTCGTGGACAACACCTTTGGTGCAGGAGGATACTTCGTCAGGCCCATCGACCTTGGCGCTGATATTGTCGTCCACTCTGCCACCAAGTGGATCGGAGGTCACGGTACCACGGTCGCTGGTGTCATCGTTGACAGCGGCAAGTTCGACTGGGGCAAGCACGCTAAGCGCTTCCCGCAGTTCGTCGAGCCCGCCGAGGGGTACCACGGCCTCAAGTTCTGGGAGACTTTCGGCCCCATCACCTTTGCCATCCGCGCCCGTGTTGAGATCCTGCGTGATCTCGGTGCTTCCCTCAACCCCTTCGGTGCTCAGCAGCTCCTCCTTGGTGTTGAGACCCTGAGCTTGCGTGCTGAGAGGCACGGAGAGAACGCCTTGAAGCTTGCCAAGTGGCTGGAGAGCAACGAGAACGTCGCCTGGGTGTCCTATCCCGGTCTCGCGAGCCATCCTTCGCACGAGAATGCTGTCAAGTACCTCAAGAAGGGCTTCGGCGGTGTCCTCTCCTTTGGTGTGAAGGGCGGCGGTGCTGCTGGCAGCCAGGTCGTCGATAACTTCAAGCTCATCTCCAACCTTGCCAAGTGAGTACTTGATATAGTGGAAGAGAGGATGAAGATGCTAATCATTGGAACAGCGTTGGCGATTCCAAGACTCTGGCCATCCACCCCTGGACCACCACCCACGAGCAACTGAGCGACGAGGAGAAGATCAGCTCCGGTGTGACTGAGGTATGCATTTCATCCAGTCTCTCCGCTAACACTCGGACTAATATCTCTTTCCCAGGACCTCATCCGTATCTCTGTCGGCACTGAGCACATTGACGACATCATCGCCGACTTTGAGCAGTCGTTCAAGGCGTCTGCCACCAAGCCCCAGGAGCAGGGCGAGCCCGCGAATGCCGAGAAGACGGGTGAGACTGCAGGCTCTTTGGCCGGCTCTGTATAAAGGGGTCGAGAGGGCTGACTGAAGTGCTTTGTTTGCTTTCAGGTGGACTACCTGCGCCGAGCCCACGACTCTAGGCCCATGGGGATCGGACGACGGCGTGTGTATTGGCGGGGGTTTGGATGGATGTTTTGGGATGGGATCCCTTGAGAACTAAGATACCTCTTTTGTAGCGACAATTTGACACGTGAATGAATGAATGAAAATAGAACCTGGAAACATGTATGATCAAGGTCAGGTGTTGGGTTTGTTCTCTTGGGATCTTGGTGGCTGAGTCCAAGGAGATTCGCAAGCAAGAGTGAATCTTGGAATCTGGAAGTACTGTATCATTGATAGTTGCTGATCACGTGCTCACCACGATTGATCAACATTGTTGAATGATGCATCCTACAACTTCCGTAGAAGACAATCCGCTCACAATATAGCACTTGGTCTACAATAAAATCTCCAAGAACAAAATCCCTCAGCCCCTATTATTGGTCTCTCCCCTCCCCCTCCCCCTCCCCCAACTCTCCCATCCCCATACCAAAAAAATTGGCTCCCCAACAAGCCACCCGATGACCTGCCGCCACGAACCCCAAGATACCGAGGCATCTTGCCCACCACGTTGGCTCTAGGATCCATGGATCTGTCGGGCACTAGTCCCAATGCGGCACAAGCGAGCTTCCTTCCTCCGGCGCTAAGAGCTTCGAAACCCAGGTTCCATGTGACGCTGCGACAACGTTGTACATGTGATGCTATATGGGAGGCAACGGATGATGGCTAGTAGACAGGGAAATAGACAGAAGACTTTTGGAGAAGGAAGTAATTATCATATGAAAAAGGCGTTGTTGGAGCAATCATAATAAAGCACCCGAAATGAGCACCATCCGAGTTACTCCACATCAGATCGGACCCTCGGCCCAATCGGTCAGCCACGCCCAACGGAGACATCTCCATCGGAGTCTCCATCTCCCTTCGCTGTGAGAGGTTCCTCGGACCTCCCTTGAGAGCTCCTTGCGCCTTGCCCACATTTTCACACATCCCAGAGCCCACTCCAGTGTCCACTCCCCAACACCCCCCGGTCCTGACGTACGTACCGAGGCTTGTGAACGATGGCTGCCCGCGAAGAGGGTCGTTTGCCCCGGCCTTGACCTGGCACTTCGGTCTTTGTTTTCGTACGAAGTACTGCTGCTTACCCCGTACCCCGTACTTTTTTTGGTTGCTGGTCTTCAACACACAAAGTACTTTTTTCTGTCTAAGCTGTGAGGATTAGGGCAAGGAAGAGGTGAGTTCAAAACTTCTACTACGCGTTGTCGCCTTTTGCCATAGAGTGTCTGCCCAATGACTTGTCCCGCTTCGGCATCGCCGACGACGGACCTCCAGCTGCGAGTTGGCACACGAGGAATACTGTGTCTGAGAGCCGACGACAGCTGACCAGCCGTGATAGCTACTAGCATTCCAACAACCGCCCGCTTCGATTTCTACCACCTCCCGACGAACCTCCCAATACATCTCCAACCTCCCTCCCTCGCATTCCGCACCATCCCATCTCCTACTCGTGCGCCCTTACAATGTCGGGAAGTGTAGACCTCCAGCTGCAGCGCGCCAACGAGATCGCTGTGCCGCCCCCCAAGGGCAAGCCCTACAGCGTACCCGTCCCCGGTTCGCAGGTTGAGGGCCGCAGCGCCATCTATAGGCACTGGCGCTTCAGGGACCGCCCCTTCCTGGAGACGTTGGACCCCAAGATCACGACCGGACACGAGGCCTTCGAAGCTACCGGTATGTGTACTCCTTGTGTTTCTGGGCCCAGCTACGACTGGTGCCACTGTTACCTAAGACCTCCCTACCCCACAAGTCTCGGACTCTCAGAGGACCACCATCAGAATGCTAATATAATACTTCCATACAGTTGCGAGATTCCCCAAGAACAACTGCCTCGGCCACAGACCCTACGACCCCGTCACCAAGACCTTCGGCGCCTACACATGGCAGGATTACCAGACTGTCCACACGAGGAGGAAGAACTTTGGTGCTGGTTTGGTCCACTTGCACCGCCAGATTGGCGCGCACTCTGAAGGAGGCCAGTATGGTGTTGGTCTTTGGTGCCAGAACAGGCCCGAGTGGCAGATCACCGGTATGTCCAAGTGCTTTTCCCTGAGGGGAGGAAGGAAGAGAAACTCGGGGAGCTAATGTCCCCCAGATCTGGCCTGCATGTCCCAGCGCCTCTTCACCGTCTCCATCTACGATACCCTCGGCCCCGATACCACCGAATTCATCATCAACCACGCTTCCCTGGCATGCGTCGTCACCTCCCTGGTCCACGTGACGGCTCTCCTGAAGCTCAAGCCCCGCCTCCCTACCCTTAAGCTCATCGTCGTCCTCGACCCCCTTTCCGCTGGCGAACTCCCCGGCGAATCCAAGGGCGAGCTTCTCAACTCCCTGGCCGCTGAATTGGGCGTCTCAATCCACTACATCCGCGATGTCGAGGCCCTCGGCGAGGCGCAACCCCTTCCCTATAACCCCCCTAAGCCGGACGATGTCACCACCATCAACTACACCTCTGGCACCACCGGAAACCCCAAGGGTGTGGTCCTGACCCACCGCAACACCGTCGCCGCCACCTGCTCCTCTCTCATCGTCATTGGCGGCGACCCCAAGCAAATCATCTGCTCCTTCCTCCCCCTCGCACACATCTACCAGCGTCTGGGTGAGCACAGCGCCCTCGCCTCCGGCGCCGCAATCGGCTACTTCCATGGCAACATCGTCGAGCTCGTTGACGACCTGAAGGCCCTCCGCCCGACCATCTTCACTGGTGTTCCCCGTCTGTACAACCGCTTCGGAAACGTCATCCGCGAAAGCACCGTCAAGCAGCCCGGTGTCAAGGGCGCCTTGTCCAGGCACGTCGTTAACAAGAAGCTCGCCGCCCTGGGCGACAAGCAGAACCCGACCAACAAGCACGCGCTGTATGACCGCATCTGGGCCAAGAAGGTGGCGGCTGCCATCGGCCTCGACAGGGCCAAGGTCATGGTCTCCGGTTCCGCGCCCATCGACCCCAGCCTGCACCAGTTCCTCCGCATCTGCTTCTCCAACAACTTCATCCAGGGTTACGGACTTACCGAGACGTACGCTGTCTCCCTCGTCCAGCTCGCCGGCGACTTCTCCTCCGGAAACTGCGGCGCCGTCGTCCCCACCAGCGAAGTGTGCCTCCTCGACGTCCCGGACATGGACTACCTCACCACGGACAAGCCCTACCCGCGCGGCGAACTGCTCGTCCGCAGCTCCACGCAATTCCGCGAGTACTTCCGCAACCCCGAGGAGACCGCCAAGGCCGTCGACGCGGACGGTTGGTTCCACACGGGAGACATTTGCAGCGTCGACGAGCTCGGCCGCTTCTCCATCATCGACCGCAGGAAGAACGTCCTCAAGCTGGCGCAGGGCGAATACATCTCGCCCGAGCGCATCGAGAACGTGTACCTGGCGAACTGCGGGTGGCTCGCCACGGCCTACGTGCACGGCGACTCGCACCAGGCGTTCCTCGTCGGCCTGTTCGGCGTCATGCCCGACACGTTCGCGGCGTTCGCGTCCAAGGTGCTCGGCACCAAGGTCGACGAGAACGACAAGGAGGGTTTCGCCAAGGCGCTCAAGGACAAGCGCGTCGAGAAGGCCGTCGTCAAGGAGTTGGATCGCATCGGCAAGCGCGAGAAGTTCAACTCGTATGAGCGCGTAAGGGTCGTGCGGTTGTACGTCGAGCCGTTCACGGTCGACAATGAGCTTTTGACGCCCACGTGAGTGACCCCCTTTTTCTTCTTCGGTGGGGAGAACAGTTACTGATATGGTTTATAGGCTCAAGCTCAAGCGCCCGCAAGCCGCGAAGAAGTTCCGCTCCGATCTCGACGACTGCTATGCCGAAGGCCTGGCTGAGGAGGAGCAGAAGAAGGCGAAGTTGTAAGGGAGGTGATGCTATAGGTGTATGAGCACACGGAGGAGGGCTTGGGGAAAAGGTGTATTTTAGACGTAGACTTGAGGGATGCCACGGGCATGAGCGAGCGAGCCTGCATGCATACTGTGTTGTTTAGAGATCTAGCGTCAAGATGTATTTTATTTATGGATATATGCGATCGGTTCTTATTCCTCCTGGTCTGTTTGCATTTGGCTGTGTGGGTGAACGACAGTAAGACCTTGATGGGCCGTAGAGTGACGAGGTGATGCTGTGTCATACGTTGAGGGGGAAGAACTTTGACATGTTGACGTTCAGACCATGCCCCCAATCCAAATCCCGAAAGCGTAAAATGATGATCATCGCACGCATCTATGTGTCTGGAGACCTCGTAGCGGAAATGAAAGAGGTTTGATCGCCCCCTTCGACTACCCATATTAGCTTGAAACAGCTTTCATAAATACTCAACTGTAACGGTATCTCGCACGTTTGCTATGACATCCGGACTCCAAGACCCCCAGGGCTCCATCGTCTAGATGCCTAGGTACGGTACATAGAAAGAAAGAAAAACGTCTGGTTCTCTAGCTTGGGTGGCCTGGGTGGCCTGGGTGGCTTGGGTGGCTATTTTTGTACAATTGAAACAATGGATACGATGTAGGATTTCCCGAGGTCCCTTATCGAAGAGGGCATTGTCTTTCTAGACACCATATTCTGTGCCTTTTATTGCAGGGGTAGTCGGGTCCGTGGGGTTGCACTACAACCGTCCACTTCGTTGCGTGATGGTGAGGTGGGCAACAAGAGACGGGAAATTGGGAAGCTTGGTTACCGTATACTTCCAACGTCTCGTTTGTATCGGCTGCGCAATTGGTGAAATTCTATGCGTTCCAATGCCTAGTGCAGCCTTGAAGTCCTTTTGAGAAAAAGCGTATTCAGGAGTGCGTGCGTGTTCACATGGAATTCCCAATCCGTGATCAACAGGTGGTTCTTTTGACATGAACGGTTCCTATGAAACAACCTGCATGTCTGAACTGGAAAGAAGCCGTCAGTGTCGGAGCCCAATAGTGCCCGAAACATCCACCTAAAGAATCCATTCCATCGGCCCTGGGGACCGTGGACGGTGGACGGAAACCCTGAATCCTGACCCCGTACCCATTCTACCCATTGATCCACAACCTGCGCGTCATGGCAAACGAAACCAAAAACGCTCGTGCAGCGCCCACGTGCGTGGCTTGCCGGATTGCCGTGGTGATCAGGGAAGAGGGTGAATTTCCCGAACAACCAATCTGGCGAGCGAAGTCATCAAATGCTAGGGATGTGTGAAACGGATGGGACAAGGTCGGGTCCGGCATGGTGTCTCTGCGTCGGTCATCATGGTAGTTTCACAGGCTTGTCACGATTTTTGTATTTATTTGATGTTTGCAATTCCTGGGCACTGCTATCACCGCCACAACCGTTGCGTCATCGGCAGTGCTCAGCCAGCATTTGATCTGATACTAGCTAGCTCCAGCACCATCCATCTCCCCATCCCACTCCCTATGTACCCCTAGGTAATCGCGGTCATGCCACTCCTGTGCCTGAATGACCCCAAACTCTCCGGCGCAACCACCTTGCAATACCGCTCTTTGTTCTTCTCGAACCGAGAGCCCTAACTGGATCCCGTCTCTGGATCCGGCGCCCTGACCGCCGAGCGGCATGTCAGACGGCCCCGGCAGCAGCATATCATGATTCCAAGGCCCTAAACTCTGGGAAAGCGGACGCGATGCGGGCATGCTGCACTTAACAGCACGTACCGTCATAGGAGCGATTGCCAAAAAAACATGCCAGGCTGGCCTGCCTCGCCAGTGGCTATGCACGATTTCCTCGTCTGGGAGGGACGAAGTTAAATTGGGAGCGGAGTGGATGCGCACGCCTGGGATGCGGAGAAAAAAGGGCGCGCGAGACGAGGCTTGCCAATTGTTGCTCGCCTTACCTGGTGAGGGACGTGTGAGGGGATGGGGGGACGACTATATATTCCAGAGGGAGGACGCGGCTGCGGGTGATGACGGATTTAAATGACCGTTCTTGCCTACCCTTTTTTTCTTTCATCGTTCGTCTTTCTTGTTGGACCGCCCCTTCCTCAACACCAAGATCGCCCAGCAACCGGCCTTGCCCTTGTGGAAAAAATAACCATCCAATTCCCATCTTCCTCTTGCCATCGTTTCTCTTTACATTGGACGGGACTATCCGAACTGCGCCACATTGCTGGGCTGCTTTGCTGGGAAGGTCCGATTCTCGACTACTCCTACTGCTCGCCTCGCCGTCCACGGGTTGTCCTTTGCTGCGCCCGCCCGCCCAATCCCAATGCAGTGTCCCACCTGCCGCGGCAACGGATCCATCAAGTGCGACAACTGCAACGGCGCCAGCTGCGGGGCGTGCAAGGCCGGGCAGGTGAAATGCCATGTCTGTGAAGGTGCCGGCGAGATCCATACCGACCATATGCATTGAGACCAGCTTCCTTAATACGCTTTTCGACTGTCCCTCTCAACAACTGTACTCGATCCGACTTATTCCTTCACAGCGGAAATCGCAATCGTCATTCCAGGATATCATGGGGAGATTTCACGGTTGCCTTGTCGTCGCTAAGGAACGATATATCTGTATATGCACGTAGGTCATGCGCCCAATATCACCCGAGTGATATTGCATCCCCCGGCTGGGGGGTTCCCTTCATGCACATGTTCTGACGTATGCAGATGATTCGGGGCCTGGGTGTGGGGTATTATTCCACTTATCTATCACGGCCCCGTAGGAGTCTACTCTGCGATAAGGTGTTTGGGGGTTTCCCGCGGCTTGGATTGGGGTTGTGCACAGAGGGGTCACTTTGCTGTATGCACTTGTGTACATGGGTCTTTCTGGGGTCTCATTGAATGCTTGTATCAATGGTGGATTTACTGGGCAGATTAACGGCCGCCTCTCATCTTCTTCCATATCTTGTCTTTGCAAAGCGAGGGAGTATGCCTTTTTCGAAGGTCGAGATGGATACATACGATAGGAGTTTCCCAATTCACATACTGCTGCATAACTGAGCCGCTATGTTAAAATTCGTTGGCTCTTGCTTGAACCACGGAAAGCTTCATTGTTCCATCTAGGACCATGTGTTATTGAGCGTACATGTGTGCGTGGTTGAACGTTTCTCTCATGGCCACTTCACTCTGACATGCATGCGCATGAATGTTGCACATAGGTGCCAGGAGCGAGAGGGTTGTCATTGTGATGCATGGACGAAAGTATGTACATTGACCGGGCTTTTCTAGCTGTATTCTCAATGATGTCATAGCAGACCGGGAGCTACTCTGCAGGTCACCTCTAAGATCCTACGACAGCTAGGGTTAAACCGTGAGTCCTTCCCTAAATACTCCATCCCCCGGAGCTTTAGCAATGTGTTCCATAACCTGGAGTGATATCGTCTCTAAGTGATCCAACAAACCGGCGAGTGCATCCAACCGCGATGTCCCTGAAGATATGAAAGTGAGCCTCATGGCCTCGATTGACATCCCCAGATGATTCGGTGTCACTTTGCGGCATAAGACCACAGCAAAATGGCCCTTGCTTCGCACAAGTTTGGAATCGGGCTCACGTTCGCCAAAACCATCGTCGCGGGCATAGAATCAGTGAATGTGGTCTTTATATTGAGGCCACAACACACGGCTGATTCGCTCAATCTGCTGGACGATAATGTGTTCTTGGGGAATTATGAACTCGTTCATGGCGTACTGTGTAGTGTTGCAATGCGTCTAGAACTCGTTATTGAGTGTCAGTAATGCACAGGGGAGAGATAAGTATAACATCTGCTTATGTACCCGATCTCTTGTTTTCTGCCCGTATTTACTACATTACACGGGATAGGGTTCTCACAATGACAACGGAGTCAGCCGTGAGTGGCACGAGACTCTCGGATCTTTGGGCGATATCACGATTTCAGTTGGTAGCTCGAGCAATGCGGGCTTGAACCTGACCTTGTTTTGTGTCCAACGACGATAACATTTTCGCAGCAATTGTTCATAATCATTCAGCGCTTGAGTATTGTAGTGACCAATATTCATGAAGACAACGATCGTTCGACTAGCCAACTACATGTTCAAAGGGCAGTCATTAGTTTCCATATTTGAAAAAGACCTTGATTCCAGTTTTACGTCTACTACAACTAAGCACCTTGTTCTAGTTCGTTTTCTACTATCCGTGCGCTGGCCGGAGCAGGACTGTGGGAAGACTAAGGCTGTCCATGCGGGACCGTCGTAGCACGTAATCTGTATGTTTAGCCCGAAGCTATCCTCTAACTGATCTTCCACCCCAGTAACATGAATTTACCATGGGGATATGTGCGGTCACGGTCATATCACAAGCGTGCAGTTTTCGGTTCCCGATTTGATCTTCCTCTACCTAAAGCAATTGAGAGCATCACGCGATCTACTGCATGGGACAGTAAACGCATATAAAAAAAGAGCGTGGTTCCACTTGGCCAGAACTCATACAGCACCAATCGTTCGACCTCTGCTCCTTGCGCAATTCCATCAGGGACCATCGAATAAGTTTCCCTTTCAAGCACAGCGCTTCCGGTACAACCCAACATGGCGGGCCGTGCACCTACTGTGACGGACTATTTTACGCTGGGGTGGATTAAATCCGCGGCCTCCGCCTAATGGGACGTTAAAGAGGAAGATGTGCGCTTGGTGATCGGCTACAACGTCGGGTCACACCAGTGGGCTGCCCAGCTCTTTAGTTCTGTGGACTCGGCGCCTGGGCCGGGAAATAGGCCGGATAGCCCTGAAAATGCGCTACGCACTTTCTATGCGGGACCACATGCTTCGAGAGAAGACTGTCTTCCAGATCTTGTTCGGCAGTTGGAGTATGAATCTCGCGAATTGCTTCCTGACTTCTGGAGTTCGTCTTTGTTGGACTAGTGATTTGAGCATGATGGGCGAGTGTCCATTCCCCAAGGGTAATTTGAGAAATGGAGTCGGCGCTTGGTGAACTTAATGGCGGAATTCGAATTTAGGAACGGAAATTCCTGCACATCATGATCTTGCAAAATGTGCAGCGACAGGTAGGGGAGGACTAACGGCCATATCAAATACACTGTATTTTTGTTTCTAGAGCCATTTCAATTCACTTCTCCAGTTCACCGCAAATGGAGTTGCCAACCCGTAAGCGAGATGGAGAGAACAGATGATAGTCTCTAAATCCATACAAGGAGTGCATGGACGGTATTTACAACTTATTTGAAATAACCCTATTTTCGATAGTTTCCCAACAAATCTTTGTCGAACTAAGAACCGATGATAAGAAGCACTCGATGATTGGCAAGGCTTTGGACCGTTGAACAGCTAGAGAGAATTTCGTATACACTAAAACCTGTTGAATGAAGGCTACTTCTAGCAGTACTGCCAATAGATTCTGTATCCTAGACAGGGACTAAGCAGCACGCGTTAGCCTAGATCGCCATGGCACATCTTGCCCGCACCTCTACTGGCAGTCTGTCCCTCCCCTGCACTCACTCCTTACGACCTCGCCTTTACTACTCACTCCTTACGACCCTACTTCACCTTCACTCCTGGCTTCCTACAATCTCTACTATTTGGTCCTATGGTATCTATAATTTGGACATCATCCACATTTAGAATGAAATGGTCGAGTGGCGGAAAGGCCTCCGTCGGGATCCAAAGGTAGCTATGGCATGTGACCGGCCAACTACACCAAGTTGTGCTACACGGAACATGGTTACGAACTTGTTAATGACTACAGTTTTATGCTACATCCGGAACTGTTGTTATACTCTTGTAAACTGCAATAACGAACTCTTGTCGTGTGCTCAGTAATGGAAGCTTGTGGCTAATCAAGCACAATTACACAACGAACGTGGAGATATATATTGCAAGCAGTGGGATCGTAAAAGCCCACTTATGTCTTAAGTCTAAGAACCAACGACTACTCTTCGTGACTCCTAAAATTTTACGGCTTTTACATAGAACGACCGAAAAACTATAAGCCCTGGCAGTCATGTCTAGTCATAGAGGGGATTGTTACAGGGACGAGTTCTACACGAGTAAACTCGTAATGAAAGCAGCCTACATTTTGTTCCTTTTCCATGAAAGGAAAAATCTACACTGTTTAGTCAGCTCGGATGAAGCCGGTTACGTAGCACGCATCATTTACCCTTACAGAATAGCATCCATCAGGCCGAACCTCAACGGACGAACAATGGACACTCAAATTGAGACTTGGGATCTCACCGAGCAATTCCTGATAGGGTTGGCCGGGTTGCTCTTGCAAAACTGCTTCAGCATTTAGAAGAAAAGCTGGGCGACGTGCGGAGCAGTCCAGTGCCAGCTTCGACAGAGCAAAATGGTGCGGTACCAATTGGTGCCGTTCAAAACATTTAGCTAAGATAGTAATGGCCCGATAAGATACTCCTTCCGGTCGGACAGGTAGTCTAGAGGGATTTGCATGGTTTCCGATGGCTTGCTGAACAGAGGTGTTATTTAAGTTCAGCTGCCCCAGTGTTTTGTATTGCCCCGAATCCATTATTGACTTTCCGTTTTCTGCATATTTCTATGCCCCGGATGAATCGATTTGATAAGAAAGTTATGAGGTCTCGACGCCTGCATAGACGTAACTGTTCCCTATAACTTCCAGAAGGCTAAGGGATGTAAGCTTACATAAAGGAAGTGCGGGATCATGTATACTAGCATCCTTCTATTCCCCGAACCATAATAGCTGTCTCTTTGCGCGCTAACACCTAGAACAAATGAATATTGTACAATTTATCAGTGTGCAAAGCTCATGTCATGTTTTGGATGCCCAAACTGCTCGTGCTCTGAAAGTCCATTTGCTGATACACCAAGGGAGTGCCGTGACTTCGTCACACGCCAGGCGCATATGCACATTGATATTCCGTAGGATATTTCTTATCTTGATTGCTGAATCAAGCTGATTGTAGAGCGCGTTGTCCTCTACCTAGGGTAATCACAAACCACAAGAAAGGATATTTATGTCTAGAGCGGGCGGTCTCAGTTCTAACACCACAGCTGGAAAGGTGGTATTCTCTGTTGGCAGGGCATGGTATTTGCTTGTTTACATGACCCGTTTTAATCCTGGAATGGTGCTAGTAACGTGATTATTCTACAAGTACACCAAGCTACGGACGACATTCTTTTAGCCTCTTCTGTGAGTATAAAGTGTTCCTAAGAGTCGTTAAGTCTCCTATACTCTGGATAGAGCTTGCGAGATCGTTCGTCTCTAAATTGTCCTTAACTATTAGGGTGAAATTGACTCGAGGCCGTCACGGGATATCTGGGGTATGGTCTCTTATCTGGGCCTTTAGAAAACTGCCCTATAGCCCCTTTATCAACTTAGCATACAAGGGCATACCTTAACCCTACAGTGCTCAAATAAGTACTTTACATTCGGGTTGCATGCAATTGCAGTACCCTCTAGATAGTTTCGCGTCTTTTGTAGACGTATTATCTTGGAGTATATTATACACTAGTAACATTGCACTTGGCATTCTGCAACAGATCTGTGTCTTACACTAAGAACACTACACATAGACTTTTATCTTTTGCGCTAATCACTGTGTTTATATAACAGCTAAGTGATAATAGAAGAAATTTCTTGAGTAATCCATGATGAACATAGTTTCAAGGGACTAGGATATAGTACACCGTCAATTACTCTTCATTCAAAAACCATTAACTACAAGCAAAACAATAATTTTTAAGCATCTATAGGTACACTATCAGTTGGAGCCGGAATCAAAAGCAGGAACAAAAGCAGACGTGAAAGTACGAAAGCACCCAGCCTCCGGAATCCATCCCCTCTTTCCAATAACCTAAAGAAGTCTAGCATCTGGTACTCCAAGCCAAACACTTATTCGCGGAGAACAACCACCATATGGCTGCACACAGTTTTCGTGTCAATATCCAATGTACCACACCTTGAATACGAGCCTGGATGTCGATTTTAGCATCAACTTTGGCAATATCTCCTGCAAAGTATCGCAGCAGACCTCACCTTCTGTAACGGTTTAAGCACTATTAGCTACTGCTTAACCACTGTGGATGACTATCTGTGACAAGCGGCGCTTAGATGT